>BQNB010015385.1:0-63599 GCA_026074375.1 Tanacetum coccineum
CCAAAATTCAACAAAAATCCCTCCTTTGTTCTCTCTATATGCTACGGCACAAACCAAGCACCCAACACAATCCATACAAAATTTTATTCAACCTATACACTCCTATACACATCCATTCTAAGATATTCTAAGGTGATCCCAAGCATTGGCTAACATTTTTCAAGTATTAATCAAGAAAAGTGAAAACTAGGGTTTTCATTGTACAAGCTTTGGTTTTGAGTCTAAACACGGGTTTAGCACTTATTTCTCATCACATACGTCCTTCCTAAGGTCTTCTTAATACCTTCATACTTTTATTTATCAGGATTTTATGTGTTACATGTTCTTTATGGCTAAATCACCACCTAGGACTTTTTAATATGTAAAATAAGTTATCACTTATGTTTATGAATTTACATATTTTTTTCTTATGTCATATTGTTATATATATCATAGAAAAATGGATTAATAAAGTATGTTGACATGTTGTTTAAGTATAAACATGATTTTGTATAAATTAGGGTTTTAAGGTTTACTTAAGAAGGTTATGATTAAAAGTATACATAAATAGTTTATAAGGGCATGGTTTTTAATTCGTGTTTTCACTCAGTTGGTTTGACATTATATAAATATAATACGCCTCAATGGACGATTCCATATGATAAGAACTTGAGAAAAAACCTGATTTTATTTATAACGTAAAGATTACGCTTAGTTACGTGTTTACTCTACGAGGAAATACTTTTATAAACTTTTTTTATAAAATTTACTATTCATTACAGGAAAGTGATATTTTTAAAACATCAAAAATATGATATAACTTTATTACGAGATCGTACTTCAAAAAGAATCGTTTTAAAAAACGGATGCTATACGAAAATTAAAATACGACATTTACGGGTTTTACGACAACAAATACGATTTTAAATAAATAAGAGTCTGGTGTGAACAGTAAAAAGGTCCAAAGTTCAAAAATGTAAATTTATGATAACTTATCTTAATACGAAAGCATAGGCATAAGAAACGTTAAAATCGGGCTTAAAACGCGAAAGTTATGTCATTTTTACTAAAGAGGCAATTATAAACGTTTTTACTTATTAAACACAATTTTACCAAAACAATTAGATGGTGATTGAACTATATAGACCTATATGTGGTATTAATCAAAGTAATTTTTTACTAAGGTGTTTCATAACGAGGCATCTTCCGGTGTGGTGGCGTTTAGACGAGTTGTTTTGATTTCGATTTAAGTGTCCTTAGCTCATTATACGTTCACCTACACGCCCTCTTAATTATGATAGCCCCGGAACGATGTTTGAAGTGCTATACGAACTATAGAATAATCAAGTGTTAAGCAATTTATACGACCTATATTGGATTAGGTTGACTTTCGAATTCCTTCTGACGCATTTTCTTTATTGTGATATGTTGATTTCCATTCACTCAAGGAGAGTATAGGTCTCGCATTTCCAATCTTTTCAATGTTTTATATAACTCACGATGGGAAAGAACATGCTCGTTTTTTAATAAGTGAAATTATTGATTTCTAATACATTAAGTGTTACATGACTATTTTTACTAAAGCTCGATTTCGTTTTCTACTCATTTAACGATCGTGATAATTATATATTTGAAAACATGAATTTTAGACATGATTGTTTTATAAGGACCACAAGTGTTTTTCAAGGTATGCTATCCAGATTAATGCCTGATATTATTGCCTAAGTACCTTCTCTGCCACTTAAAGTACCAGTTTATCATTTGAAACCGTCCAGTTGCTAGTGTCTGTTCGAGCTAGAGTGTTGTGGATAGATCTATCGGGATTGACAATCCCCACCTTTCTTTGGGGGTCACAAGCTGACTTATGGTGCATTGAACATTTGAGGTATTACTTTCTAGGATGTTTGGCACAACATCCTACTTTTATGGGGCATTCCAATCTCTTGATTGAAAGTCGTTAAGGTTTCGGTCTTTGTTCATGAGCTTAGTGAAATATTAAATGTTTTGGACTTCGAATGTGTTTCAGAGTCTTACTATACTTCGATCTTGTGGTCCCACTCTTTTTTACCGTATAATATACTATCGATTTAACTCAACCTTTGTGTTGACTTTTAGCATGTTATATGAGGTAACCTAGGGTCATGAAGCACAGAATGGAAGGGAAGACGTGGCGGATATCAATGAAGACGGATTCTGTGTTTTATCTAAAGTTTATGCAACTTTTATTATCTTTAAAAACTTAAGTCATCTTTTGGTATTATGAAGCTTTTGTTTAATTAAGAATGTTTATGACTTTTAAAACTTATGCGACCTATGGCATCCAATGAAATCTTATCTTTAAACGTCCATTTAAGGTCGTTTCCTATATCTTGATTGTTGTACTTTGACGTAGCACCCCAATGTTACACATTCCGCTGCTGTATGTTTTTGGGGTGTTTGATGGTATAGAGCCAAGGTTATAGGGAACTGGGTCATTTTCAAAACCTAGTCTATAACCACAAAGTCTAAAAGTTTTCTTTTCTTTCATTTTTAAATACAGAATCCTTCATCGCTATCTGATATCCACGCGCGCGTATATTCCCTGATCCTTACTTACTTTACTGATTGTCATTATTGCATTATATATAATCTTATATATATAATACTTGGTTTAAATTCGATCTCTTACGTCTATCTTTTGACATATCAATATCTATTTTTATTGATCAATTATATAAATATCAACTATCCTGATTACTTTATGATTATTTATATCATTCTCCATTATTTACCATGTGTCATGACTCTGCATACCTTTACAAATTCTTAACGAATTGTGTACTTGTGTTGCCAGAATCATGCCGCCCAGGAGGTTTAAGAAGAAATCTGTTAGAAAGATAGTGGAAAAATAAGGTTCCTGCTTTTTGTGTATTTTTGTGGCAAAAAAAGCCATTGAAAAAATATGAAAGACAGAGAGTGACTCAAACAAAACTGGTGGATCAGGTTCAACAAATACTGGAGGAAATATTGTTACCAGAGATGCAATGGATGTTCGTAATAAAGACATTTATGAATGGAAAGCATCACTCTTTCAAGGCGGAATGAAGGTGTAGTCGGACTGAAACGTTTGGTTCGAAAAGAAGGAGCAAGTGTTTGTGAAATTTGCAATAGTGTGAAAGATGACAAAGTAGTGAAGTTTGCAATTGGTGCACGTTTGCGAGGGTCGTGCTCTGAACTTAGGTTGGAACGGAACATGTTCAGACTTTGGGACTCTACTACTGCTAATCAGATCCCCTGGGAGCAACGTAAAAGCTATATGATGACCACTGAATACTGCCCAAGCAATGAAATCCAAGGATTGAACAAGAAAACTTTGGACTTGACTCTGAAGGTGATGATATTGAAGGCTTACAACAATCGTTTCCACGAACTGGCCTTGAGTGTCATGAATTGGTGCCTACTGAAAAGAAGAGGAATTGCAAGGTTATATTCGTGGTTTCCCCCCCATGAAAGAATCAAAGGAAGCATCACTTCTTTAAGCCTCTTGCGACCTTGCATGAGGCAATAACATGGCCTGAATCTGGCTTAGAGTATAGCAGTTTCAGGGTAGGGCTGCAAGAATGGGGGAAAGCAATTAAAAGGAATGGAAGACAACTGAGAGAAACAAACAATAACAATAACATAACTACATGAACAACCACAACAGCAAACATAAATGCAAACCGAAAAAACAATCATTCACCAGCAACAAAACAGAGACTAGGAAATAATTCAGTGCATATGCTAGAGCTCCCAGGCGGAGGAATTTATGCTGGAAATTTACCAAAATGTAATCGGTTCAACTTACATCATCATGGACCGTGTCCTCAAAAGTGCCAGAAATGCCAAAGATTAGGTCACATGGAGAAGGATTGTAGAATTAGGCTTCAGGGTGCAGGTAATGACTTACTGCAAAATGTGACATGTTTCGGGTGTGGAGAGAAAGGACATTTCAAGGATAAGTGTCCGAAAGCATGGAACTAGCAAAATGATGGAGCTCGTGGTAGAGCTTACGTGGTGGTTGAAAATCCACAGCAGAATCCAAATGTGGTTACGGGTACATTTCTTCTTAATGATCACTACGCTTGTATTCTCTTTGACTTCGGTGCTGAGAAAAGTTTTGTATCTTCTGCGTTTACACATTTTATTAATATTGCCCCTGCCACTCTAAACACTAGCTACGAAGTAGAGTTAGCAGACAGAAAAGTCGTTAGCACCAATACCATTTTACGTAGTTGCACCTTAGTCTTGTTAAATCACGTGTTCAAAATAGACTTGTTGCCAACCCGGCTAGGAAGTTTTGATGTTATCATTGGAATGGATTGGTTGGCATATCACCGAGCTCTCATCGATTGTTATGAGAAGATTGTCCGTATTCCTCTTCCGAATGGCAAGATTCTTGAAGTTCAAGGCGAGAGGCCGGAAAAGGATCTTCGTTCACTTGCATGTATCAAGGCTGATGAGAAAAAGCTTGATGACATACGTGTTGTCCGAGACTTCCCTGAGGTATTTCCAGACGATCTGTTAGGTTTACCTCTTGTGCGAGAGATAGAATTTCGCATTGATCTGATTCCAGGCGCATCGCCAGTTGTTAGATCTCCATACCGGTTAGCCCCTTCAGAAATGTTAGAATTGTCGAACCAGCTTAAAGAACTTCAAGAAAAGGGTTTTATTCGACCAAGTCACTCACCATGGGGAGCACCCGTGCTCTTTGTCAAGAAGAAAGACGGTTCGATGAGAATGTGTATTGACTACAGGGAACTAAACAAGTTGACTATAAAGAACCGTTACCCTCTCCCCAGAATTGATGACTTGTTTGACCAATTACAAGGTGCGTGCTGTTTCTCGAAGATAGATCTTCGCTCAGGATATCATCAGTTGAGAGTCCGAGAGGAAGATATACCGAAGACCGCGTTTAGAACCCGATATGGGCACTTTGAGTTCACAGTCATGCCATTTGGACTGACAAACGCGCCAGCAATATTTATGGACTTAATGAACCGCGTCTGCAAGCCGTATTTGGACAAATTAAATTCGTCAATTGTGTTCAATTGACGACAATCTAAACAACTCAAAAAGTCAGAAGAAGAACAATGAAGTCCACTTGAAGACGATTTTAGACTTCCTTCCATAAGAGAGATTGTACCCAAATTTTCAAAAAGTGGCGAATTTTGTTACAAGAAGTACAGTTTCCTAGGACAATGGTCAAATCCGTGACGGATAATCCACGTGACCCTAACAAGGTTGATCGGTCGAAAGAACTGGAAGACTCCTAATCATCAACTGAAAATCCATTACATTTCTATATTGGCGGTTACTACCGAAGGTCTTATTTGAGAATTATCTCCAAGATCGCAAAGCCCCATCAACCCTGTTGACTCAAAAGAATAAACGTATGTGTGGGCGATAAGCAAATGAAGCTATTCCATATTCTGAAGGAGAAACTATGCAATGCTTCCTAGTGTTAGCACTCCCCCATGGACCCGATGACGTTTGTGGTCTATTGTGATGCATCAAAACAATGTTTTGGGTGCGTGCTTATGCAACGACGGCAAGGTGAAAGCATATGCGTCAGACAGGTTGAATAATCAATGAGAAAAATTAAATATACCACCCACGACTGGAATTGGGTGCGGTGGTGGTTCGCTCTTAAAAATCTGGAGACATTAATCTTTAGGGACGAAAAGTGTTATCCTACACTGACCACCAGAGTCTCCAATACATATTTAACCAGAATGATTTAAATATGCGCCAAAGGCGGTGGATCGAGCTACTCAGTGACTATGAGTGTGAGATCAAATATCACCCGGGTAAGGCGAACGTGGTGGCAGATGCCTTGAGCAAAAAAGAAAGACTCAAGCCCAGACGAGTACGTGCTATGAGTATTACTATTCATTCTGGACTTAAGACTAAGATTTTGGAAGCACTGAGCGAAGCTTCCCAAGGATCCTCAAACTCATAGCCCCACCTGAATGAGGCAAAGAGGATTCAGAAAGACACTATTGAGTCAACGATATAATGGTGAAATTTACTTCTTTGATCGAATCTAGATACCATCAGTTGGTGGTGTAAAGGCAATTGATCATGATAAGCTCATACATCAGATATGTGCGTACACTAATCCGGTGCGGATAAGATGTACTAATGTATCGAGAGACCTTTATAGGTGGCCTGGTATGAAAGATAAGGTGGGAGAGATCAATTTGCTGAATACTTCCAGATGTCTTACGTGCACTAAGGATTAAAGCCCCCAAAAAAAAACATCAGAAACCCTCAGATTTCTCAACAACCAGAAAATTCCTGAAGGTGGAAATGGGAAAAGATAACGATGAACTTTTGTCACAAAGTTGCCTAAAGTAGCATGGACATGATACGAGTAGAGTCATGTTGATAGAGATTGACCAATTTCTCACTTTTTACCTATTCGTGTAGACTACAAGACGGAGAAATTAGCAAAGATTTATACCAATGAGATTGTAGCGAGACATGGGTGCCGTATCAATATATTCAGACCCAGATGGTCGAATTCACAGCACACCTTATGACAAGCTTTCAAGAAGCATGGTTAGCGAGACTAGACATGATACGAGCTTACCAACCCTCAGACCGACTCAAAGTAGGCGTACTAATCAAACGCTAGAGGATATGATTCTGACTTGTGTTATGGATTGTGGTGGCAGTTGGATACTCATCATCCATTGATTGAGTCTTTCCTATAATACATTTACCACACAACTTAAGTGTGCACCATCGAGTCTCGTTAACGGGCTAAAATGAGATCCCCCCCTGAAATGGACTGAAGTTGAGAAAGTCCGCTTATTGGACCAAAATTGTGCAAGAAAACGACTGAAAAGATTGTTCAAATCAAGGATAAGATTAAAGCCGGCCAGGAGTGCGCCAGAAAAGCTATGCAGATAAAGAGGCGTAAACCTCTTTAATCTAAGTTGAGACCGAGTGTAACTTAAGGAATCTCCCAAGGAAGGTAGTGAGTACGATTTGCATGACAGGAAAGCTAGCACCACGATAATGTGGGACCATTTGAAATCGTGAGCATTGGACGTGGCTCTATCGGCTGAAGTTACCCCAGGAGCCTAAGCTGTGTTCACGACAAACACGTTTCATTGTCGAACCTCAAGAAAAGTTTAAGACTGAGCCAGATGAATTCAAGTACCTTGGAATGAGATCGAGATTGATGAAAATCTGCGATTTGTCGAAGAGCCTATTGAGATCATAGAGCTGGATGTGAAGAAGCTAAAGCGGAGAAGAATCCCATTAGTCAAAGTTCGTTGGAACTCTCGTCAAGGAGCTGAGTATACTTGGGAACGTGAATGCCCAATTCAGTGAAAAAAATCCCGAAACTTTCTCTGAACCCGTACCTTCCTCAAGTGCCGCAACTTGAGCCTTGAGGACAAGGCTCTTCTAACCGGAGGAGACTGTAACATTTCATATTTTCAGGTCTTTTACGACATCATCTATTTTACTAAAAAAAATTTCTCGTACGCGTTTACTTTTATTTTTAATAGTTAAGTTAAATCGCGTAAGTTAAAAATTATCGTTTAGCGTAAACGGACACCAAACAAATAAATGTTTACATCAAGCAAGTGTTAAGTAATTATTTTGAGTATAATTATTAACTTTGTTTATTTTTTTATCGGATACATAAAGTGTATACGTTTCGCGATAAATTGCGTTTAGGCACTCCCGGAACCACCAAAACTTTTCTACGCTTCAACAAATACCCACTTTTATACCCAATACATAAAGTTTACTCCCTCGAGGAGGAAATCAATCTTAGGGGAAGTTATCACGGTATCTTTATTAAGCAATGATTCTATTAAATCAAATTCAGCATTAAAGTGATCATTTTCATTTCCTGGTGGAATTGAATCGAGATCTTCTAACACCTCGTTATAAAGCGGATTAATCTCACTAGAAAAGATTTCTTCATCAAATTCGAGAAGAGGGTTCGAGTAAATTTTAAAAATTTCTACCGGAACATCTTTCTCAGAAGATGGCTCGTCATCACTAGAGGTATAATCAGTATTAGAATCGAAGAGAAGATTAGAGAAAATCTCAGAATCATTGTTAAAATCGGGAGAATTATCACGAAAAGGCAAATCACACTCGCTTACGTAATCGGATAAATCCTCGGATTCACTTGGGGTTAGGTTAAGGTTCTCAACACTGGACTCAATTTCTTCGTCAGAGTCCATTTCCGGAATAGTGTCAAGATGCTCATCCTCCATTACGAGAGAGTCCGTAATTGGTAAGTCAGGTGTAATTGCATCTGATAGAGGAGTTTCATCAATACTCTCTTTGTAGAAATCGTCATCATCGTCATAATAGTAAACGGGAGGCTTCTAATATTGAGAACTATCCTGCTCTTCCTGCTTTAGTTGATTCGAAGTATTACTAAGAGTTTGTAAATCTTTAGAGATTTGAAGCAGCAATTCTTGCATACTTTTTGTATCATTCTGCTTTTCTTCCAAAGTTTGCATAACTGTAAGAATACTCTTCTCAGCTAGCAATACTGCAATACTCTTTTCTTCAGGAGGTTGATTATTATTTTTCAAACAGGTTCGTATAGCTTTTATTAGTTTCTCTTTAGCAAGCAACATTTCCGTACTCATTTCCTGACGAGGTTGATGAATGACGGGATACTGCGGGGGTTGAAATTGGTCAAAACTGGAAGAATTAGAATTATAGCAAAATTTAGGCTCATAGAAATTTTGATTCATCGGTTGACATTCAAAAGTCGCATGAGGACCTCCGCAGTCTTCACAACAAAGATATTACTGTGGAGAACTTGGTGAAGTTTGTGAAAAATTATCAAGGTTTTGATTGAAACGCGGGTCCTGATTGTAAACAAACGGAACTTGTGATGGACAATTGTAACCATAATGAGCGTCGTTCCCACATAACTCACAAGTAGAACATGGACATCCATATTCATCACTCAGACTTCCACAGAAGAAACAGATGAATTGGTCGGATGATTCCATGAAAATTAAACAATTGGGAGATAAAAAAGAATATTTTTGAGATTTTTTTTATTAAAAACAAACACAATATTTTTGGTAACCGAAAGTCAAATCGCACACGGTAGCTCTCTAGTATACGCACAAAGAAGCGGAGGAGCGGAAAAGCGCGAAGATATTAAAAACCTTCTCCTTTCGGGTCGAAGTTCGTCGGATCGACCCTCCTTATACCTCTCTTATAGTTTGTAATCTAAAGGTGAGCCATTTATAACAAATGACAACACGGTTTCTTTTGTTGTTTTTTTTTTTTACTTTTTTGGATTTTTGATTACTTTATAATATTTTTTGTACATATTTGTTTTACGAAAATATTCACAAAAACAAAAATAACTTTCGAGGAAGGATCTTCAAAAAAACAATCTTCAAACTATAACTTGAAATTCGTAACACAGCCTCCCCGGCAACGGCGCCAAAAATTGACTGTGTCAATAGTATATTTATAATATAGGTAAATCAGTAAATCACTTTAAACAAAAGCAATAAACCAATTCACAAATAAAATATAATTCTGGAAGTATCGACTTCAAAAGTAACCCCTTCTAGTCGTTTCTCGGGTCGTTAATGTTCCAACGAGGCGTGAATTGAACTTTTTGTTGAAGTTTGTGATCGGGATTTTGAATAGTTCAAGATTTTTGATTTGGTTTTTATTTCTACAATTATGATGCAAAAACAAGCAAAGGCAAGCAACAATTATGGCAATTACGATTCTAAATTAAAAATGTTAATGGAATTAAAGAAACGCGACGGATGAAGCAACTAAATCAAATTTTAATCCTAATAATAATGGCAAAAATAAACATGGCAATTACAACTATCATGCTAAAAATAAAGAGGCTAACCGAATCCTCAAAACGTTGACTTAATATTGCAAACGACTTTTCAATGAGAGATTAATTGCTAAACTTAAGCCTATTTAATCTTGCGGATTGTGCCCGTTCGACTAAACAAAACTTTAATCTAAACAAAACTTTCATCTAAATATTTTTTCACAAAATATTAATCATTAATCACTTTTATTAAATTCCACACTTAATTCACTATTTACCAACAACTTAACAAGGATAAAAAGAAAACTACTCACTAAGCATATTAATCAACAAAGTAATAAAGGACAATAAAAAAAACTAAATTATACTACACTAATTATTATTGAAAAAAGAAGAGATTTAGAACCCGAATGACAAAACCAAAACGATTAAAACCACCCGATCTAACATTCTACCAAAATACTTAAGTTTAAGAGCTTGGAGCTTTAAACTTGAGATATTTAGTTACCCGTAAGCTCCTCGCCTAAGCTGGAGTAACGAAGTCACATAATCACAAACGTTAGGTAAACAAATTAGAATATGATGCGTAAATAAACTATGCCTAATACTAACACTAAGATATACTATATTAATAACTATTTTCAATCTATAACAAGAAATGAGTTCTAGTCTAATGGTAAACACGAAGTGGATGTGAAGGTGAGGTCTCTGGTTCAATTCTTAGCCGTGCCACATTTTTATTTTTATTTTAATACAACTAATAGTAGGGCTTTTGAGAACTGCTACAAATTACAATTGTAAACCTTTTTAGATATAAATCGAAAACTTAAAACTTATTCTAAAAACTTTTAGATCTAAGAAAACAATAAGCCGAGTATAAAAACTCATCGCCCACTTTTTAATGTCTTTCTAATCGAGCTAATTCACGAAATAAGTAAATCGAATAAGATTACAAGTTTATCTCTACAATAAGCTTCCAATAAAGATCTAACATTAATCCGATTAAAGCCATTAAGAGGAACTTAACCGAATAAAAGAGTAAGAAATAAGATCTCGAAATAAGCATGAGAATCAACAATTCTGAAAATAAGCTATCGATAACAATCACTTAACCTGGGGAAATCACTCAACCATTCAAAACAACATCAATAAACTTCACGAAAATCAATCGTCAATAATCGAACAGAAATCAAACGGAACGTTACAACTTTAAACATAAGCTTGACATACGATTCAGAAATGTACTTCAATCAATCAAAACCGATCGTAACATATTAAATTCAAATATTACAAATCTCCGAATGAAATATTGCAAAAGAACTAGAAATAAAAATGAAGGACACAAATGAAAAAAAGACAGATGACCAAAATGGTTGCGCTATCCCCTTTTTATAACAGTAGGTTAAATCTTTGTTTTCCATTTCATTTGGACTTTTTGTTTCTAGGCCAGCGATTTGCATTTCAATCAGATGGGCTCATTCTTTAAGACTTGTTAATTTTGGGCTTTAACAAGTATGGGTCGGTCCGACCCATATAAATGGTGTCGGGTCGGCCCAATAAGAGATGAATGCACCGTCAAACTCGTAATCTCATGCTCTTTCCAATAAAGTGCTTGGTTTTGTCCAATTTGGCTTCGTTTTTGTCTTTTTGCCGATATCCGATACCTGCAAAGTAAATAACACAAAACAAGCATATATTTGGCATTTTATATCCGTTTTTGGTTAATTAAGCTCGTTTTATTGAGATAAATGTATGCGTATTTAAGCGCATGTCAAACCCCTTAAAAGCATCATTATGTCATGTCTACCAGATGACATAATGAAGTCAGTCATTAGCTGTTAAACAGCTAAAGCAACATGGGCTGACTTAGTTCACCGCTTTGAAGGTCTCTCAAATACCAAGAAAAACAGGATCATGGATCCGAAACTTGAGTATCAAACTTTCAGGGCTAAACCCACTGATAACCTCTCACATACCTACACCCGCTATAAGACCTTGCTCAATGAGCTTGCCAATGATGGTGTTAACCTCTCTAAACATGAAATTAATGTTGGTTTCATGAATAGTCTCCTTGAGAAATGGCTAACCTTCTCTCATAGACTGAGAAATGCCAATTATACTCAGACTCTTGACCTAGCAGATATCTATGGAAGGTTTATCTATGAGGACAACCTAATCCAAAGAAGGTATTCTGACTCCAAAAAGGCCCTCATAACTACTCACTCAAGCACTGCCATTTCTACTGCCTTCTTTTCTAACAATGTTATACAGGATTTCCAAAAAAATTCTGATGATGAGGTAGATGAAAGGTCTAGTGAGGAGTATCTCAGAGACTTAGATATTGAGCTTCATAAAAGAGCCCTTTTGGCAAATTCAAAGCATTTTGTAAAAAGAAGAAATAATTTTTCTAGTCAAAAAGCAAATGAAAACACTGAATGTTACAAATGTGGCAAAAAGGTCATTTTGTAAAAGACTGCTTTTCCAAAATATCTGAACCCTCTTACAAATCACCAATGACTGTTATTCATCAGTGTTAAAAGGATTTCAACCCATGTTTACTCTAAAACTTATTCAATCTTCTCAAAACTCAATTAGTCAGGCTGACCCAAAAGTTCAGAAAGACTACAAGGCTGAGTACAAGAAACTAAAAGCTAAACTTGCACTACTTGAGGAAAATCCCTCTACGTCTTAGACCCCAAAGACCTTCCAACCAAAGAACAAAGGTTTAGTTGCTAAAACCTTTGATAGGGATGAGGAAGAGGTCTCAGATGATGAAGAAGTCACTCAGGTCAAGGTACTGATGGTTCTAGCTGATGATGAGCTCACTGTTGGAAAGAATCATGCTCGCAATAGTGAATGGATTGACATCACCATGAGAAAGGTAAATATTCTTTTCTCCTCAAATTGATGAAAAGAAGCCAATTTGAAAAATCTTAACCTCAAATATATCAACATTGATCTCAAGTTTGTTGAAGAGCAAAGATTAAACTTACTTTCTAAGTATAACAAAATTGTTTTTGAATTAAACAAGTGTAGAGATGAACTATTAGTCCTAAAACAAGCCAAGCTTGATGCTGTCACTTTTCAAATTCAAAAAACTGAACTTACTAAGTTAAATCATGCTCTTCAAGAACAACTCAAAGAGGAGAAAAAGATCAATGAAAAATGGCTAACTAGCTCAAAAAAGGTTAGTCAATGCATCAGTGAGCAAATTCCTCACCCAAAGAAAAAAGTTCTTGGTGGTGAAATGCTCACCGAATCATCATCAAAAATGAATGAAAATGAAAATCTTTTCATTCCTGCTTCCATGGGGTATTACTTTGAGATGGTCCCAAAAACCAAAGATTGGGTTGAGAGACTCAACCATGACAGCAGACTTCCAAACTTTAATACTGGAAGAATTCTAGTCCCTGAAAGTCAAGATGTAAATAAGTCTCTTAAACCCACTAAAACATCAAATACCCCTGAATCATTCAAAGATTCTGAGATGGAATCCTTTACTCCTCTACCTCTCCTGAAAAATCTTCAGGGAGCTTCACCAAGCTCAGAGGTAATGCCATTGACATTTCAACCCCACTCTCAAAAAGAGAGACCAGGATTAGGTGTCATGAAACATACAAAGCCTGAAACACAGGTTTCTTTAAACAAGAGTGTTTCAAGAACTGTCACTATTAGTGAAACTGAGCCAATCACACCTTCAGTTACTACTGAAGTCAAGAACATTGAACAAGAATCAAAGATAAATGAATTAACTACACTTGTTCAGATGTTAATTGATGAAAAGGTCAATTCTACCCAAAAGACTCAAGAATCAAATTCACAGATTCAACAGACTGAGTCATCTAAGTCAGTTGACTCATAAAAAATAAGTCAAGATTCTAAACCCAAAGTTCAGAATACTGGCTCATCAAAGTCACTCAGGCCCAAGCCTATTCAGAAACCACTACTTAAGTGTCAACTCTGTCACTACACCAATCACTCAACTGATGATTGCTCTAGGATTCTGTACTGCATGATATGCAAAAGGGAGGATCATAGGACCTCAGATCATAAGATGTATACGGCTTCCCTAAAAAGGAGTGAGAACTACAAGGCTCAGCCTTATCAGTATGCATCTCCTTCCAAGCAGATCCTGAAAGCAAAGGCAAAGCCTTTCCCACCATGCACACATTGTGGTTTCAATGATCACAGACCTGATGATTGTAGAAACTACCCTGAGTGTGGAATATGTAGAAGTTATGATCACTTTACCTCATGACACAATTGTGTATTCATATAAGAGGAGGAGTACTAGCCGAGTCCTCTCAATCTAGTGAGTCTTCAATTGGTGTAAAGTGTAATACATGTGGAAGCACTGTATACTCCACCACTGACCACAATGAATTTGATCACTTCAAAAGAGGTGAGAAAACTCAGGCTATAAAGGCCAGGGAGCCCACCAAAAACTGGGTTCACAAAAGAAAGTAACCTAAGTTTATTATTTGTGTAGAGACACATCAGGAAGCCCATCTGGTACCTAGACAGTAGATGCTCAAGGAGTATGACTGGTGTCAAGAGTTATCTGCACAAATATGTAAAGCAACCTGGTCCTAAGATAGTGTTTGGTGATAACTCATCATGTATTACTGAGGGATATGGTTTAATAAACTTGCAAAACAAAACAAAGTTCTTGGTCTTCCCTCTCTAGTTTATTCAAAGGATAAACCTTGCTCAGCATGTGAAAAAAGGAAGCACCATAGAGCTTCATTCAAAACTAAACAAAACTTCTCTATCAGGAAGTGTTTGCATCTTCTTCACATGGATCTATTTGGACCAGTAAGTCCAATGTCTATAAATCATGATAAATATACCCTAGTCATTGTAGATGAGTACTCAAGGTACACATGGGTTCACTTTCTAAATAAGAAGAGTCAAGCACCTAAAATGATTATGTCTTTTATCAGGATGGTAGAAAACCAAAATGATGTGAAAGTCAAATAAATCAGAACTGATAATGGAACTGAGTTTAGAAATCATGAGCTTGTGATGTGTGTTTTGCAATTTTTAAATTTATAATACTAGAAATACCGATTTTTACTAAAAACACAACACTCGGGCAAGTATACCCTATCGAGTGTAATATAGTATTAGGTAAGTCCAGGTCGTTCCACGAGAATTAAAGTCTTCACAGTTTGTAATTAAGGTGCTAAGGCTAAAATGATTGTCACAGATCAAATTAACCAAAACGTGCATATATCGAATATTGTAACGAAAGCAATTAAGAGATGATTCAAGCAAGGAATTAAAGTATGTTTATTTAGGCAATGATCACTATGACAATGAAGTGTTTAGGATAGTGTTTACAAGTTTAGAGAATAAAGATTTCACAAGTTACAAATCCTTTCGGCCTTTAAATATAACAAGTGATTATATCGATTAATAACAACAAATCCTTTCAGCCTTTATAAGTTATTATAACCAATATATTAAGTGAAATGATTAAACACATATATAAAAGAACCCTTTCGGCCTATATTTTTGTATAAAATATGTTTTACCAATTCAATAAACACATATCCAAATGCTCCATATCCAAGATCACATATTGCCTAAACATACACAAGATGACTACTTCATGATCAAAGAATTAACAAAAAATATAACATTCATCATGAATTCAGTAAAGATCATATTCAAAAAATAAACAAGATTTATACCAACTTCAAGAGCAAATGTTTGATGATTTTACAAGTTTTCCCAACAAAAACTATATTATATTCAAAGTAAACCCGAAAACTATGAACAAATCTGTCACAATCGCTTATAGATTTGAATTACACTTCAATGCTACTTCCTTTGATGGATTAAAATCTAGAAATTGATGGTGGAGAGTGGTGGTATTCGATGGTGGTGATGGTGGTTTAAAGGGGTGTTTGGATCCTTGGTTTGTCAAGCCAAGATCACCAAAAATCCCTATTTTAAGTGTTCTAAACGAACTAGAATGATTTGTGTGAAATGAGAGAGCCAAGGAGGGTATTTATAGGCTTTTTAGGGGCCAAAAACCGCCGCACAAACTTATTTGTGCGCCGCACTTCGAATGTTAATGCTGTCTTTATTTAATTGCCTTTAATTTTTCCACCGCCTTAAAAGTGCGCCGCACTTTGGCCAAAACCGCCACACTTTGGTCATTTTCAGCTAGTGGCTTTTATTCAAGGTTGTAGATAATTGAATTCCGCTCGTGTGGCCGCTTGAACCAACTAAAACGAAGTTCGTATGACCGAGTTATGATCAAAACAGTGAACAGGTGCCCGGAAGCTCTGAGTTTGAGTTTACTTCTTCATTTAAGCTTCAAATCATCGTGTATTCTTCCGTTTTCTTCCACGACACGTATCATGATCCTACAATAGCAAATATACTCGATTCTATACCAAAAGATCTTATATTTAACCAATTTATATACATAAAAGCACAGATAACGCGTATAGAAACATGTATAATTTGAGCGTTATCAAATCCTCTAGACTTAAAACTTTGCTTGCCCTCAAGCAAATCTAAGAAAAAGAAATTTAAAAACAAGGTTCCTACATGACAAGATAATGAGATTTATATATATATATATATATATACTAATTTTGATATTCTTAAAAAAATTATTGGGTGTGAAATTATCGAAAATATTTTTGGTTTTTTAATAAATAATCGCAAAAGGCGTAAACACCCCCCAAACTTAAGGGTTTGCTTGTCCTCAAGCAAAATAAAGAAAAATAGCAAGCTTTACAAAACAAACATTTAATTATAAAAATATTTTTGATATTTAATATACGAAAGCAGAGATGTTTGACATTACCCAATGATCTTCAAGCTGTAATAACATGACTAAGCACCTCACGAATAAAGAAAAGTATAATTCACTCAAACACTCGTATATGATGTAATAGAGGGTAAAAGGGAAATCACACTCAATTGCTCAGACATGATTCATTAAGTTACCATAGGCTTGTACAAGAAACAAAACTTCACCGACAAGGCGTAAGCACCAGGTATAAATATAAAAAAGGACTTTTATTCGGGTTGCAACGTTAGGCTAAGGGTTAATAATGGTGTGGATAAGACATGGGAAATATATACTAGAAATGACTTTATAATATACATGTCGACAAGTCCAAGAAACCCATGTTGCTAGTTACGACAATCCACAAACCCGCGAGGTTATCGAACCTCTCATCAATATATCTGGCACATATAATAATATATCAATATGTTGCAAGTGCCAATAACAACCCAGCTTTTATTCATCATTTTTTTTCTTATTCTCTTTTTTTCTTCTTTTTTTCATTTTTTTAATCAACCATTCACACAGCTAACAATTCCTCCACACTTAATATAAGTGTACACCACAAAAAATATGAAAAATGAAGCGTGCACTTTTCATCTTCGTTGGAATGGTACAACCCTCATAACAAAGCGCGTGCAAACTCTAAGCAAAAATCAACCAATCATACCGAGCAACTAGTAACCAACCATTGAAACTTTCGATAAGGGGTAAGGCTAGGTTTAAAGGTTATATATTTGTTTTGTTTTGTTTTTTTATTGGATGTAAGAAAAATGAATAGAATGGTTCAGAGATTAAACTAGGGGTATCTAGCACTAAAAATGAGTGCTAACATAAGGATTTTATTGTGGGTGGTTAGCTAATCAGTGTAATTAGCTAAAAGAATAAAGGGGTTTGCTAATATGTGTCCAGTGGGCACACCTTAAAATGCATTTAATGAAGATAAACTTTCTTTTTAAATCAAAAATTGCATTTAATGAGTATTAATTAAACTCATAAATTACCTTGATTACATAGAAATTTGATATCAATATCTTTAAACCTTATATATATAAAGAGCTAAACATGTACCCAGTAGGCACATGTTTGCAAAACCCAAGAATAAATAATGTGAAATGGATGGGCTAATTTGGTTTAAATCCTAAGTTGCCTCTTTATCATTTAAAAATACCCTTATCACGCGAACGTGATCTCACTGCGGTCTCGTAATGATTTCAAGCACAAGTTCTAGAATCAATAAATCACCGGCACACTCATATAATTTTAAAACCGATACCAATTGTTAGCCGTGATATTTAGTAAAGTGATGGTCATTAAACAATCCCGAGCCTTGTATAGGAAAACGTAGTTTTCGGGAATTTAGTTAAGCTAGTTGGGCCTAGTTGTCGGGCTCAAGCCCATTTGTTCTATGTACTGGCCCAACTCAAAGCCTACAAGAATAGTCCATCTCTTGGAACTATTTAATGCCCTCTCCAAGTGTGGAGAGGTACCACACCGAACAGAAAATGTTTTTCTTTTGTGAATCAAGTAACCATTTTTCTTTGTTTTTTTTCTCTCTCTAAAATCTATTTTTTTATTTTTGTGTATTGGTGATGAATGATATCCTAACAAAGTTGGTTGTATCAAGAGCCAAGGTTGGGTTATGTGATTTGTTTGTGGTAATTTTTTTAGATTCTATTGTTTCGGCTTAAGTTTTTGTTTTTTTTCTATTCGAAATTTTTTTTCTTTCCATTATATCGTTCATTATAATTTTTTTTGTACAAGAACCTTGTGGTTTAGTGCTTGTAATTCGTTGAGGTTGTTTGTGCAAATCGCAAGGTCGGAAAGAAGCAAAGAATCGAGCATCATTTTAGCGAAGATCGAACGAGTGGTACGTTTGGTTCGAACTAGGACGATCGATCAAGGACCATCGAACTAGCGTTTCTGTGTTTGGATCGAACTAGCGAAGTTCGAACGAGTGACTTCAACAAGGTTCGAACGAGTTTGGTTCGAACTAGCGGGGCAAAAACTGTTCAGAAGAGGGACTTTGTTGTGGTTTGGATCGAACGAGGGATTTTTGTTTGGATCGAACGAGGGATTTTTCTGTTTCAATCGAACTAGCGTCGATAACTCAGAACAAGCTTCCATCGAACCAGCGTCGATCGAACAAGCAACTACGAATCTAGCGTTTCGACTTCGACAAGAGCGCTACGATTCGAAAGTTGCCGGAGGTTCGTACTAGCATTGATCGAAGAGCGGTGGTTTCGAACTAGCGTTGATCGATACGAGGCGGAAGGTTTCGAACTAGAGTTGCTCGTTACGAGCGGATGTTCGAACTAGGTCGATTCGAACGTGCGGAGGTTTCGACTAGGGCTCGATCGAGACGAGCGAAGAAAAGGGTTTCAGGTTAACGACATAACTTTAAGATCCGTAGTCCGTTTAAGGCCGTGGACCTCTCAAATCGAAGAGAAAAACGTGACGGATCAGCTGTAACACCCGTAGGCAGTGTTAAGGGATTTTTCGAAGCCCAAAAAACATCGTTTTCTATGATTTTTTGTAACTTTTCAGTATTTTTTTGGAATTTTTCGCTTGCTGATTCGGACTCAAATCATTTCACGGGTTATTTGTGATCTTGTAAAATTCCCAAGTTAATTCATTATCGGTTTTGCTCATAGACGAGTAAATTCCCGTGACCGTTAATTGATTCAAATCCACAACAACAACAAATCACTTTACCCACTAAAAAGATTCCTTGTTTATCATTTCACATCACTTTTTCAATGTCGACTCAACAAGACATTTATGCAGCGGTTCTGAAAAACCGCCCCCCTCTATGCTTAAACAAGAGATACTATGTTCCATAAATCCTGCGTCAATCTCGTCTTTTTCTTCGGTATGCTAATGAGAGACAAATGGAATGTTAATCTACAACTCCAGTATGATATGGTCCTGATGTCAGCCGAATGATCCCTGAAACCAGGTGATACAGATCGTGAAGTACTTGTTCCTGCAACGTTTCATGAACAAACCGATGATGAACTCACAGCAGCAGAAATTAAACAGATGGAAGCAGATGATCAAGCTATTCAGACTATTCTTCTCGGTCTTCCTGAAGACATCTATGCTGCTGTTGATAGTTGTGAAACTGCTCAGGAAATCTGGTTACGTGTGCAACAAATGATGAAAGGTTCTGATATTGGAATTCAAGAAAAGAAGGCTAAGTTGTTTAATGAATGGGAAACGGTGTACTTTCCATGATGGGGAAGATCTCGATTGAGTCTTACTATCACCGTTTCTCAAAATTGATGAATGATTTTAAGAGAAACAAACACTTTCCTGAAAAGATTGCTAGTAATCTCAAGTTCCTAAACAACTTACAACCAGAATGGAGTCGGCATGTTACTATTGTTCATCAAACGAAGGACTTGCATACGACAGATTACACTCAGTTGTATGATTTCTTGAAGTACAATCAAAAGGAGGTTGATGATCAAAGAGCTGAACGGACTGCAAAAACACATGATCCGCTAGCACTCATGGCAAATTCCACTACCAATCCTTTCTAAATCTATCCAGTGTTTATCCAAGATCATCCATCACCATAGTACCTACATGCAAAATACCACAACCCATCAACAACCAACCTATAAACCACAACCCATCATTTTAACCAGAAATACATGCCACAACCAATGCCAAATCCCGTAAGAATCACAGATCCACAACTGCAATGACATGGCATCGCTCTTATGGCTAAGGCATTCAAACATAAAACTACTCAACACAACCACAACAACCAGCGATTTCATCAAAACCCTCTGAATCGGCAGATGCTCATCATCGGTAGAATATGGTCAGTAACAGACAGATGCGGATGGTTGGAGCTATGGTGGGAATCAGTTTAGACAGTAGCTGCGAGGAATGTTGGGTATCAAAATGGGTATAATGCAGTACAAATTGTCGGGAATCAGGTTGTTCAAGTTTGCAGATCAGATTAGATATGGGCAACTTGGTGTTAAGAATATTGGGAATGGAATGTTTCTATTTGTAGCAGCACGGTGCTGAGTGTATTACGCCTTGGGGAATAATGGTAATCAGATAAGGTGTTACAACTGCAGAGGATTGGGTTATTTTGCTAGGAACTGCACAGTCAGACCAAGGAGAAGGGATGCTGCTTATCTTCAGACTCGGTTGCTGATTGTTCAAAAAGAAGAAGCATGGATCCAACTCCAAGCGGAAGAGTTTTGATTTGATGGTGCTGCTCAGCAGATCTTGATGAAATTGAGGAAGTCAATGCATTACTGCATTGTTGATGCTAATTTGCAGCAAGCATCGACATCGGGTACGCAGACTGGACAACGCTCGTCTATGATTCAGGACGGATCAGCTGAGGTACACAACTTGGCAACTGCTATGATAATGAGGATATTTTAATATGTTTACTCAATGAGAGCAGTTTAAACTGAGTCTACTCGAACCATCATGAACCCACACCAAGAACAACAGAATGATAGTAATGTTATTTCTGATTTCTCGAGTGTGGAACAGGAGGGGGGAACAGTAGATCAACATCCTGCAACTGTTGAGGAAACACGTGCTTACTTTGAATCATTATATAATAATTTGGCACTTGAAGTTGAAAAGGTCAACTCGGTAAATCAGAAAATGAAAGAAATAAAGGCTGATTTGACCACTGAGCTTGCTAGATATAAAATCAAAAAAAGTGTTTTGAAATTCAGTCAGAAAAAATTGACAAACTTGAAGATGTTATCAAAAGTCGTTTTATCAAGAAACAATGTCTTACGGTAAAAGATAATGATCTTCATTTAAGCTCGGTAAACAAATAACGACTTTGAATGAGGAAATTTCAAATTTAAATAAACAGCTTTCAAAGGAAAAATCAACTGGTTTCTTCTCTTCTTGAAGAAAAGAAAAAGTTGAAGTCTGATTTCAAAATACGCGAAGACGAGCTTCTTGATAAACAAATTCAACTTGAGAATAAGATAAAGGAATTAGATAATATTTTGGTTAAAACGGGTCAATCGATTCAAACGATGCACATGCTTTCACCTAAGCCAGACTCGTTTTACCACACCGAACAGAAAATGGCTTTGGGTTATCAAAATCCTTTTTATCTCAAGCAAGCTCAGCGAAAACACAAAGTTTGTACAATGGCAAAGTGTTACTTGAAAAGTTGATTCCTGTTGTGCATGATTCGGTAAGAGACACTCAACTTGTTCAAGAGCGTCGCAAAAAATGAACATTAAACAAAGAATAAAAACGCAAACTACACGTAGTGATAGTAGTAGTTAATCATCTTTCGGGGGTTTTTGTTTCTCAAACGGCCAAGTCACAAGAAGAGGTGTATGTTTGTAAATACTTCCAAAACGGCCACTGTTTCAAAATCGATTTCAAAACCAAATGAAGAATTTTTGGATGACACTACTCTAAGTGTTGCACGAAAATTTCTAAATGAGGTAAAAAGCACCATTGTGACTCTTCAACGTGTTGTCAAACATAGAATGACTTTAGATACACACAATTGGTCGTCCAGTGCTCATCAAGAGATTCACAAAATTTTAAAAGAAGAAATTTTTCCTATCATCAACCAAGTGGATTCTAGACTTCAAAATTTTGAAATACAATTTTTGAAAGAAGCAGCCAAATTTGTTCGAGACTTTAAATCTCTTGCAAAAGAAGCTGATGAATCTCTTGCTAAGCACAAGACATTGGAATTGGAAATTGAGCGTCTCTTGAGAGCAGTTGTCAGTCAAGACATTATGTCTATTGTGCAAAATCCATCGGTTGTAGATTCATCAAATCTCCAAACTGAGCTTGACCGTACGAAAGAACGTCTTGAAAATTGTATCATTAAAAAGGAGAATGAATATGCTAAACTTTGGAATGATTGGTACAAAAAGTGTGAAGAATGCAAATATGACAAAATTTCGTACGATAAAGCTTACAATGACATGCAACAAAAGATCGAACGGTTGCAAGCTCAGTTGGGAGACCAAAAGGGTAAAAGTCAGGATACTCCATGTGTATCAAATACCCTTGATCCTTTGTCTCAGAAACTTGAAAATGAGAATGTAGAATTAGAGTTTCAGGTTCGGAATTATGAAAAGGAAATTGCTCACCTTAAGACCACATACAAAAACCTGTTTGACTCTATTTCTGTGACACGTGCTCAAACTAAAACAATAACTGACTCTTTGCAAAACAAATTACATGATACGATCTATGAAAATGCTAAGCTAAGAGCCCAGTTATTTGATAAAGTTTCTGACCAAGTGGACACCACCAAAGGTACGAGTACGAATACTAAGTTTGCAAATCAAAAGGTTGATGAGACGAATGATTTGTCAAAACCAGTCACTTCAAACTCGGTACCCACACCACAAGAATCAAAAAGTGTGAAACATGATAATGTGATTGCCCCAGGAATGTTTAGGATTAATCCTTTCAAGCCTTCTAGGGAAGAAAAGTATGTCCCTAACAAAGTTAGAGCGAGCGTTAGGACAACTCCAATCACCGTTTCACAACCTCATGTCGTCACTAAGAAAGATGTTAATTCTGACTCAAATGGTTTATCTTCTACAGGAGTAGACAACACTGCTAAGACCAGAAGGCCACAGCCTAGGAGCAATACAAAGAATGATAGGGTCCCCTCTGCGTCAGAGTAGTTGCAACAAGAATAAAGAAGTTAAAGTAGAAGAACACCATAGGAATTTACTGCTTTCTAAGAATAAGAAACATATGTCATCTGAATGTAAACACGTTAAGCTTGATACTCGGAATGATCAATCTAAAGTTATTTGTGCTATGTGTAAGCAATGTTTAATCACTGCTAATCATGATGTATGTATGCTTAATTATGTGAATGACATGAATTCTCGTGGCAAGAAACAAAAGGCAATTGTTTCAAACACTGAAAATCAAAAGAAACAAAAGTCAAAGGTTATAAAACCTAAGAAAGTAGGGTCCAACGAAAGACTTGCTTCACCTAAGCCTAGTAAACCTAGATTTTGCCTTAGGTGGTCACCAACTGGAAGACTTTTTGACATTAAAGGAAAAATAATCGCATCCAGTGAATCTGAGAGTCAATCTGACTGCTCTAATGGTGATAATGCTTGTACTTCTAACCCTTCGGAACCTACAATCAAACGGTTTCCAAATTCCACTTCTTTTCTTGGCAGGTTATCCAAATTTGTTTATGGTGCGTCGACTCGGGTTGCTCCAAGCATATGACCGGGAACCTAAAGCTTCTCATCAATTTCGTCTGGAAGTTTTTGGGAACTGTTCGCTTTGGAAATGATCATGTTGCTGCAATTTTGGGTTTCGGTGATCTTCAATGGGGAAATATTTTGATCACCAGGGTTTATTTCGTTGAGGGCTTGGGGCACAATCTGTTCTCGGTTGGGCAGTTCTGTGATTCAGATTTAGAGGTTGCTTTCAGAAGGAACACTTGTTTTGTCAGAAATCTAGAAGGTGTTGATTTGTTAAAAGGAAACCGTTCAACAAACCTTTACACCATCAATCTCCATGAAATGGCCTCTGCATCCCCAATTTGCCTCATGGCTCGAGCAACTTCTACCAAGTCATGGTTATGGCATCAACGTTTATCCCACCTCAACTTTGACACCATAACTGACCTTGCCAAAAACGATCTTGTCACCGGTCTTCCAAAATTCAAATATCATAAAGAACATCTTTGTTCCTCCTGTGAGCAAGGAAAAAGCAAAAGGGCGTCTCACCCACCCAAACCAGTTCCAAATTCTAAGCAGAGGTTACACCTTCTTCATATGGATTTGTGTGGTCCAATGAGAATTGCTAGCATAAATGGAAAGCGATATGTTTTGGTGATTGTGGACGATTACTCTCGTTACACTTGGGTACATTTTCTCAGATCAAAAGATGAAGCACCAGAAGTGATTAAAACCTTCCTGAAGCGAATTACTGTCCTTCTTCAGTCACCTGTCATCATCATAAGAACCGATAACGGCACAGAATTCAAAAATCAAATCCTTAAAGAATACTTTGATAGTGTTGGCATCTCTCACCAAGCGTCTTCTGTCCGAACACCTCAACAAAATGGAGTAGTGGAACGAAGAAATCGGACGTTAGTTGAGGCTGCTAGAACAATGTTGATTTTCTCTCGTGCACCGTTATTCTTATGGGCTGAAGCGATTGCTACTGCGTGCTACACTCAAAATCGCTCCATCATTCACCGTCGATTTAACAAAACACCATACGAGCTCATTAATGGCAGAAAACCGGATATCTCCTTTCTACATGTATTCGGGGCTCTCTGTTATCCCAAGAATGATCGTGAAGATATTGGGAAGCTTGGTGCAAAAGGTGATATTGGCTTTTTCATTGGTTATTCTGCTGATTCCTGTGCTTACAGAGTTTACAATCGAAGGACAAAGAAAATCATGGAGACAATGAATGTGACATTTGATAGCTTCCAAGCGTCTTCTGTCCGTACACCTCAACAAAATGGAGTAGTGGAACGAAGAAATCGAACGTTGGTTGAGGCTGCTAGAACAATGTTGATTTTCTCTCGTGCACCGTTATTCTTATGGGCTGAAGCGATTGCTACTGCGTGCTACACTCAAAATCGCTCCATCATATTTTTCCCCCCCCACCTTTGATATTTAACAAAACACCATACAAGCTCATTAATGTCAGAAAACTGGATATCCTCCTTTCTACATGATTCGGGCTCTCTGTTATCCCAAGAATGATCGTGGAAGATATTAGAAGCTTGGTGCAAAAGGTGATATTGGCTTTTTCATTGGTTATTCTGCTGATTCCTGTGCTTACAGAGTTTACAATCGAAGGACAAAGAAAATCATGGAGACAATGAATGTGACATTTGATGAGCTTTCAGCAATGGCTTTTGAACAAAGCAGTTCAAAACCCGGGCCTCAAAGAATGACTTCTGGACAAATCAGTTCAGGACTCGATCTTACTTATGCTCCGTCAACAATAACAACTCAAAAACCAACTGAAGGTGAATTGGATTTACTGTTCGAAGCTATGTATGATGATTATATTGGTGGTCAACCGTCTTCTGCTCCAAGAACTGCTCCGGATGCTCAAGCACCTCAAGCTCTTCATACTCCAACGGCAACTACAACAACAGCAGACACAGCACCGACACCAACAAATTCATCCTCTCAAGCTACAAATTGTCCAAATTCTTCACAGGATGTTGACGAGCTCGAAACACAACAACATGGTCAGCATCAACCCGCAACAACTGCTGACAATGTTCCAAATGCATTGTTCGATGAAAATACGTTTGTCAATCCCTTTGCTACTCCTTCCACAAGTGATGCTGAACCTTCATCCTCACAATATGTGGATCCATCGAACATACTACGTTTTTATAATCAACCATACCCTCATGACTTTCAATGGACTAAGGATCACCCCTCGGAACAAGGTGATCCGGAGAACCCTCTCGTCCAGTTTTGACAAGGAATCAACTGCGATCCGATGGTGACATGTGCATGTACGCATTAACAGTAAGCACTGTGGAACCCAAGAATGTCAAAGAGGCTATGACCGACCCTGCATGGATTGAATCAATGCAAGAAGAGCTTCTTCAGTTCAAAAGGCTTGATGTATGGGTGTTAGTTCCTCTTCCAATAACTAAAACACTTACGTTGAAAAGGTTATTCAAAAAACAAGCATGATAAGAGAACACGGTCCATCCGAAACAATGTCTCTTTCATGGTTGTGAGAGGTACCGCCAAGAGAAGAATAGATTTTTGAAGAATCCGTCGCTCCTGTGCTAGAATGGAAGCTATCAGATATTTTTGACATATGCTGCACACAAATCGTTCCACTGTAGTTTTCAAATGGACGGAAAACTGCTTTCTTGCATGAACGCTAAAAAAGATCCGTTGTGTACGTATGTCAACCTGAAGTTTCATCGATGCTGATCATCCAAGCCATGTCTACAAGCTAAAGAAGGCATTATATTGGTGTTAAAGCAAGCACAAGGGATGGTACGAAGAAACTGTCAAAGTTTCTCCCTACAGAATCATTTTCCTTCAAAAGGCACAATTGATCCAACGCGTTATAAGACTCTTCGACGATGAACATCTTTAGTGGTACAGGTCTATGTTGATGATATTATCTTTGGTTCTACAAACCCTAGGTATACCCACCTATTTTCTGACCTCATGAAAAGCCTCTTCGAAATGTCGATGATGGGGAAAGGAAAACGGTTATTCCTTGGTTACAATTAACAATCCCCCGTGGCATCTTTATAAACCAGTCCAACTACGTGTTAGAAATCCTTAAAAAATATAGAATGGAAGCTTGTGATCCCGTTGGTACTCCCAATGAGACAAAGACAAGCTTGACCTTGATCAAAAAGGGGTCTCCCAGTCGATGCTACAAAATATCGTAGCATGATTGGTGCCCTAATGTATCTTACGTCTAGTAGACCGGACATTGTACATGCTACTTGTTTATGTGCTCGGTACCAGGCTAAGCCAACCGAGAAGCACCTCAAGGAGGTTAAAAGGATCTTTCGTTATCTCCGGGGAACCGTTAATACGGGTCTTTGGTATACGAAGGATTCTGGTTTTGAACTAACCGGATTTTCAGATGCTGACTATGCGGGATGTAAAGACACCTTCAAGAGTACTTCCGGTGGAGCTCAATTCTTAGGCGAAAAGTTGGTTAGCTGGTCCTCAAAGAAACAAGACTGTACTGCGCTGTCTACCGCGGAAGCAGAATATGTGTCTCTATCCGTTTGCTGTGCCCAAGTCCTTTGGATGCGGACACAGTTAACGGACTATGGCTTTCACTTCAACAAAAAAAATGCGGCGAGTTCAATCTATTGTGATTCGAAATCAGCCATAGCCATATCCTGCAACCCGGTCCAACACTCAAGAACCAAACACATCACTGTCCGCTACCATTTCATAAAGGAACACGTGGAAAAGGGTATAATTGAACTATATTTTGTCAAGACGGATTACCAACTGGCCGACCTCTTCACCAAAGCTCTTCCAGTAGATCGATTCAACTATTTGGTTCGTCGCCTTGGTATGCGCAAGTTTATCTCCCAAAGGAAACTTGAAACGTCTTGCAAAATCTCAGTAATTCTTTGTATATATTTTATCAAAAAAACAATAACAAAAATATAAAACCAAGAAAAAGAAAATACAAAACATATAAAACCTATAAAAGCAAAATACAAAATCAAAAATTTCAAAAATACAAAAAGAATCTTCTCCGACATGTCTCTCGACAATCGATAAACAGTTGCACACCTAGAAATGTTATTAATATTAACCAGGTGAATAAATGAAGTTCGAGCAGAGTTTCAAATGTTTCAAAACATGTCTCTTTCATCTTTTTCTCTACGACTTCTAAGTAAATGTCAGCTTAGGACTCGGTCTCCAAAGAAAGGAAAATGTTTCATTTATGTACATTATATTCCTAAACAACGGAATCTCATATCTCTCGGTCTTGAGCAATGTCATATAAACAATCAAAGTTTTGAATGCTCAAGAGAAGTTCTAAGGAAAATGATGGTAAATAAGATATATCTCACATATTTTCCTGTTGAGCACAATTTTTTTAAGATTTTCTCAAAAAGAAAATTTCAAATTCTTTTAAAATTGTGTGCTCAACAAACTCCCACTCCAAGTTTTCAATCTATTCCATAATTGAGGGGGAGTATAATACTATGATTCATTCTGCATGCACTCCTGTTCTCCCCAGACTTTGTTAGGCTCATGTGAATTCCGGACATTAACTTGTTTTTAAATACCACTAATAGTCAAAAATTGTAAACCATTAGGCAATTTTGGGGGGAGATATCGTATTAAAAATGTGATCAATACGGATTAATAATGGATACGATCTTCAATCTATTAGTGCGATCCCAAATCCTCGCATGTGCTTAAACTCTTTCCCTATAAAATGTGCATATGTGTAGGGGGAGCTTTTTGGTAACTCTGAAAACTCTCAATGTGTAATAAATGACTTCTCGAACACGTTGATTGATTTTTCAATGGTTTTATGGCTACAATGGATATACCAAAGACCGACCAACTGTTATTTCTCAGGGAGTTATAAGGCGGTTAAGGTTAGGTATATTCGTTCCATGATCCAGCCAGAACCGGAGGGATCTACCCAGGAACACTCCATTTAGATAGAGTAGAAGTCCTAGGTATGATTGAAAAAAGGAGTAAAGTGAGATTGGGAAAAATGTTATCCAAGGCATGAGTTATCACCGGAACAATCCCAACAAGGTGATAATGAGGACGCGTTGGTTTAACATTGAAGGGGTTGAAGAATGAAAAAGAATTGTAAGGATAAAGGGTGAAAAGAAAGAAGCCCTCCATACAACCTTAGGCAGAAACCGGGTCAATGCATAATCTATCGGTAATCACAAAGATGATTCTGATATTGAAGACAAGTCATCATGGACCCAGTGATGCAATGCACAACCCTCCTTAGCCACTCAGAATCTCTCAAAAGATTTCTGTTTCATTTCTCACGGAGATCAACACATTTCTATCGGCTTTCTCATTCCGAGATCGTTGATATTGAAAAGGTGGCAGTCCGCTCCAGCCTCCGATTACCAAATAACAAATGTGCACTTATAGAGTCTAGAGCCAACGAGATCCATCAAAAATCTCACTAGGACACAAATTCCAATATACAAAATGTTGTACATCATTATACAACATTTGGTATCATTAAGTCCTACGCATTATCCTTGTGATAATTGCCAGAACATCAGAGTGATACTCTTTAGTATTCACAGTGAAGATGGAAATCCTTCTTGAGCCAACATCTATCAAGCTCTTGGTAGGTGACTTGCGAGATTCTATATGAATCAAACTTGTGTCAACTGGAAAGAAACGATGGTGCGATTCTACATGAATCAAACTTGTTCCAGTAATATGAATTGACGACTCAATCAGAAAGATAGTAACTATCTGATTCACTCTTACTGTGTTGTCTGCTTTGAGACGCTCCGGTAACGAGAACGGCTAGTGCAGCTGCGAAACCCTGTCAAGGAGATTCTTTTGAATTCTACCTGATCACAGGCAGTATTTATACTGATTAACGGGGAACCGTGGTTATTGCAACCATATTCGACGAAGTGACAAAGACACTTTCGTCCATATATGTTTATCTCTAACCTATACTTGCAGGTTTTCCTGACGGTAGCAGCTTCTAGTCCATGACGAGTCAAGATTCAAGACCTCATGCTCAATCCACAAAGATTAATTCATGATGAAAGCTTAATCTATCAAAGTCTTCCGCAATCTCTGATGAACAAGCACTTCCTCATAAGAACATTTTGTGGTTCAAGTAATCATGTTAAAAGAAAATGTTGAGGGAGATTGTTAGCAAGCTTTCAAGATCTTGAGCATGAGGGTGGAGACACAAGATCGCAAGGCGGCATAAAGATTCAAGGATAAAGATTTAGATATCTCAGTAGTCAAGACAAATCAAGGCCAAAGACCACGATATCAGTATTTTGTCAAAGTATATCAAGTTAAAGATCAAGATCCAAGATCACAAGCATGCAAATGGATCTTCAAAAGAATTCCCAAGAATACAAGGCTCCAAGTCTCAAGACGTCACAAGAAGGATCCACAATTGAATGACCACCCCTTAGGGGGAGATTGTTAGCCGTGATATTTAGTAAAGTGATGGTCATTAAACAATCCCGAGCCTTGTATAGGAAAACGTAGTTTTCGGGAATTTAGTTAAGCTAGTTGGGCCTAGTTGTCGGGCTCAAGCCCATTTGTTCTATGTACTGGCCCAACTCAAAGCCTACAAGAATAGTCCATCTCTTGGAACTATTTAAAGCCCTCTCCAAGTGTGGAGAGGGTGTTGCTTCTCATTTTTCTTTTGTGAAACAAGTAACCATTTTTCTTTGTTTTTACTTTCTCTCTCTAAAATCTATTTTTTCTTATTTTTTGTGTTTTGGTGATGAAATGATATCCTAACATTCATAGATAGAAAAGTTCAAAGTTCACAAAGTGTCCGTTTATAAAAATATGTTGGTATTAAAGTGACCCATTTTTACCTGACTCATTTTTCGCTTATGTATCTTACAATTACCCAAAATGACCCAATATTGAATACTAACACAAACTACACATTTTTAGTCTGTCGTTGACTTATAATAAACAAAAACTGACCAATGCTCGACAATAAACTCAAACCGACAGATTTTTTACTGATATAGCAGTAAAGGGGTGTTTGTTTTCTGTATTTTTGGCATGAAAAATGGGTCCAGTTTCAGTAATTTACAGATAGATAAGTTCACATTTCAAAAATTTGTCATTTTATATTAATACGTTATTAACAGTCTTTAGCCAACTTTTATATATAAACAATCTGCCAAACAATGTCACTGACTAAACTGTCACTGACTAATACGTTATTTTTTGTTTCACTTTGTAGTAATACAGTTTAGTCAGTGACATTGTTTCACTTTAGTCAGTGACATTGTTTCACCTATGTTTTAAATAAATCATTGAACTATTACTACAAAGTGAAACAATGTCACTGACTAAACTGTATAGCTTAATGAAACAATATTTGAAACTGAACCTTTATACCTCGTGAAAACATACTAACTGAAGAACCAAACCTCAAGCAAATAAAATGAACTAAATATTCTATGGATAATCTCAACCTTTAAAAGAACTAAATATTCTATGGACACCATTGGTTGATGATGATGTTGGTGAAGAAGAAGCTATTAGAAATAATACTAAAGTAGTAAATAATATTAATGAAGAATATGAGTCGATAGAAGTTGACGAAGTCGTTAACATTAAGGAGTCCAAGAATCATCCATCAGATCAAGTCATAGGAAATCTTAATCAAAGAATCCTAAGGTCTCAAGCCCAAAATCATAGTAATTTCTTTTGTTTTATATCTACCATAGAACCCAAAAATGTTAATGAGGCATTAAAAGATGAAAGTTAGGTTGTATCTATGCAAGAAGAACTAAATCAATTTGTAGCTAATGATGTTTATGATTTAGTCCCTTTACCCATGAGTTAATCCGTCATAGGAACAAAATGGGTCTTTAGAAATAAATTAGATGAAAATGGTATAGTGTCTAGAAATAAGGCTAGGTTAGTGGAACAAGGAAATAATCAACAAGAAGGTATAGATTATGATGAAACATACACTCTAGTAGCTAGGTTAGAGTCAATTAGAATACTTCTTGTTATTGCTTGTGCAAATGATTTCAAACTATACCAAATGGATGTAAAAAGTGATTTTCTAATAGTTTTATAAACGTAGACTACCCACTTAAAAGCCGTTAAGCGTATATTTAGGTATGTTAGATGAACTACACACTTATGATTATGGTATCCGAAAGGAACCAGCACATATAGAAAATATAGTTTATGAAAACTCCTTACACGGAGGGCGATTTTCGCTGATGTAAAAAGCCTAGCGGCCTTTGTACATTCATGAGATGTTGTTTGACATCTTGGTTCGCTAAGAAACAAATGGACCTTGCTATCTCCACGACCGAAGCCAAATACGTCTCCGTCGGGAAAGCATGTCAACAAGCACTATGGATGAAACAAGCTCTCATCGACTACGACATACGCCTCGACGATGTTCTGATTATGTGCGACAATAAATGCACCATCGACTTAAGTAAAAACCCCGTACAACACTCTAGAACTAAACATATAGAAATCCGTCACCACTTTCTACACGATAACGTCCAAAAGGGCAACATTTCTATCGAGAAAGTTGCATCCGAGGATAATATAGCTGATATATTTACTAAGCCTTTAAAACGTGAAGTACTTAATTATTTAGATTAGGATAGGATATGATGAATGATCAAGGATAGTGATTCTCCTCTCATCTCAAAATAGAATAATTCGTAAACGCGAGAGATTTATAAATGAAGATATGTAATCATTAATCAAACATATATGTTTCTACATGGCTCAATTACAAAACTGTCCGATCATGAACATAATCAAAGATTTAGAAATTTTTTTGATAAATAAAAATAATAAATGGAACCATAAGATACTATTCATAGAAATATCTTACATTGTATGGTCCAATACATGAAAATACAAAATCTTATTGAAAAAGATGAAAAAAACAATCATCAAATTGCAACTCACACTATGCCTTGTTGGTAACAGATGTTTTAGCTGTGAGTCTAAATGTTCAGTATATGCATTGTGTTAATAGTAATTGGTCAAACTTATGCTAAAAGTTAACTCACACTCCTAGTATGGATTCGACTACGTTTGAATCCACAGGGAAAATTCAATCGACATGTTGCACGGTTCATTAAAAAACTTGGCGTGACTCCGAAAATATATCACATAACTCCTAATAGATTAATTATTATGATACTTCAATGCGAGAAAACACAACCTTGTTGCTTAATTGCTTAAAATTCAAACTCTGTTCCATATATTTTGGACCACATGTCGGATCATGGATCCAACTATTACAGAGTTCCGTCCCCGTTTTTGTCGATCCTTTAGGGTCTCAGAGAAACGCGGAGTAAAGTAGTATAATACCAGTTTTTAAACACATCTATTCTTGGACACACAATAATACTATTATCCACACACACCCACGAAGACCAATAAAAAACACGCTCAAATACCTCCATACCTTAATCTTTAATATAGGCCAATATTGGAGATATTCATTCACATCAAGAACATCACACAAGATTCATCAATATAAGGCAATTCTTATTTTTCAAGTGATTATTTTAGTTTCTTCTTAATTTTGTAGATCTAGGTTTTTGATTTGATTAAAGTCAAATTATTTTAGGGATTTTGATTTTTCATATCACTTTTCTTGCACAATTAAGACTAAAATATAGCAATGTTTAACGATTATAATATTAGATAACTTAATTCGATGTTGATTCACCAAATATTTAATTTTAGACAAAAAACCCCCAAGTATGATTTTTGAAAATATAAAACACGTACAACTATCTAGGAATTTTCAAAAACAGTGGTTCACTTTAATACATTGTTACATAAGCGCAAACGCTCAATCTACGTTGGAATTCCATCAGGAAATTCACGACAAGTTGCACGGTTCACTCAAAACTTAGACGTCGATTCCGAAAATTATATCACATGCCCCTAATAGTATGTATAACACATTCCAATTGCCAAAAACACAACACCATATTTCAATTTGCTTGCAAATCAACTATGTCCGTATTTGATGGCACCTGCGGACCACAGATCCACCGTAGGTAGATCCGTATGTTGTTTTGGTGGATCCGTGAGTCAAAAGGGTACCCTACATTTAAATTGTTGGACCACTTGCCTTTTCTTCCAATAACATACCACCACCTATATCTCATATCACCCAAGATTGAGCATTCCCGCCAACATCATTTCAAGCTATAATCAAGATAGATTCATACATTTCTTAACATCTACATTCATAATTGTAAGTTTTTCTCTTCTAAATCTTTATTTTAAAATACTTATTTTTCTTTCCGTAAAAGAAATAAGACTTGAAATAATAGATTAGCTTGTTTCTCCATACTTGGAACTCATATTCAATGTGATTCGCCAAGAATAATTTTGTTTTTATAAAAACTCACAATTAGAATTTTTTTAATACAAATAAAAAAGATTACTCTCTCATGAATAAACCTTCAAGATCTATAATTGTTCTAATATTTTGACTCATTCGAATTGAGAGATAAAGAAAAATGAAGATGTGTGATTTCCTACATCATATACATAAATCACACACATACATCATAACTTACTTTTAATATACGTATCTATATCCTAATTATAAATTTATTAGGTTTAAGTTATGCTTGGAATGATGAAACCCGACTACAAAAGAACCAAAGCCTACATACCAAAAATCCATCACCAAAGGTCCACTCCAAACAATGCCAAAAGCTCCTTCAAAACCCTTCGAAATCGCTTCATTCATGAAGGAAGACACATTGAATCCTCTTTCACCTTTGGCAAAGACATCGTTGATCAATTCAAATCAATTCAATTTAATTGTCTCCTCACCTTAAATGGTCATATTTTTCCTCGCTTCATCATCAAATTCTATCACAAATTCCAACTAATTCGAAATGTGCATGATATGTCTCTTTCGATTGGTTTCACCATTCGAAACAAGGAGTTCATTATGTCACTCGAAAAATTCGGTCAAGTCCTTCAAATTCCATACAAAGGAACATATGTCTTCTCAAAGGAATGTTCATTAAAACTTTTGAACACTACTCGTGAAAAGCATGTTTCCTATCAAACTAATCTTCTAAACATTGAAGATGTCGTCCAAAACATTTGCTTTCCATCAAGTCATCGAAATTGCTCAAATCTTATCATTATCCTTCGAGATAATCTTCCTCCAAACATCAAGGATTGGGAACTCATCATTCAAGAAAATGTCCTTTGTGTCAACGCTCACAAGAGCTCCATAGATGCATGATCTACTATCTTGCTCCATTATCATGTTCCATCATCTCAAAAACTCTTAAAACTTTAACCTTGCCTACTACATTGCTCATCAAATCGAAAGTGTCAAAAATAGAGTCAATTGTCCTCTTCCTTATGGTTTACTAATTACTCGCCTTTATCGATTTGTTCTTGCTAAACATCCTAAACTCTTTCGTCCTCACCATACACTACAATTCGTCCTGTACTATCAAATGATGAGCTCCATCAATAGAAAGAATAAGAGAAAGAGAAATAAGAGTGAAGATGTTAAGATTGACATGCCTTACTCTCCATTGTCGGTAGAAAGCTCAAACCAATCATCTCCCTTGCTAGGATATTGGGCATCCATAGATCAACCTTAGATTAGGAATATCTCTAAGAATCATGAATTGGCATTTAATGAATACTATCTAGTTATTTGCTTATGGTATCCTTGCACTAGACTATGCTATTTTGATAAACTAAATGCTTGTAAATGTTGTGCATGCTTGAACTAGATGTTGAAACTATGTACTCATTTCATTTGATATGCTTCATAGATGATATTTTGTAGATGATAGTATTACTTGCATGATAATTTGTTGTGTGTTTTGGGTGAAAAATGATGTTCTGGTCGTTTTTGTTGAAGTTTGCGACCCACGGATCCACCATATGGTAGATACGTACATTATTTAGGTGGATCCATAGATGTCCAAGCCAGGCGCCAAAATTCAAATTTTCTTGATTTTTAACTTTTTCTACTTTATCTTATAACCATGTTATATGATACTATGTGAGATCTTAGACTTTAGGATAAAATACATCCTCCATATAATCCAAGAACCTTTATGCTAAGGCATACACACCATGTCCTTTATAAGACACAACTTCACAACTTTATACTCAAAAATCAAATGTCTACTTCCTCAAATGATTCCACACCTACAATCAAAAGGAAAATCATTAAAGAACATCTCTCAAAACTCAAATCAAATCAAATTAATCTACACATCACTCCACCCAAAGTCTTAGAATCAAGACAAGCTCATTCTCACCTCATGACATGTCAATGTTGTAGTAACTCCCAACGTAAAATTGGATTACGGTTACATGAAATGCATCTCATGTTCGAATAGATTCAAAAACACACTCTACAAAACAAAACACCCTCTCTCCACAACAAGTTTGATCATTTAATCCCAATCATCAATCATGATCCTCATCTACACATGTGTGGATGTTGCACCAATAAAGTCAATCAACTTCAAAGCCTACAAGAAAGGGTCCACTTCATTTTCTCCTACATCCAACATCATCTTGGATCTTCAAACCCACTATACATTTCGCACTAAATCCACTCTTATGATACCCTAAACCCTTTGGATTATAAAGAAGATACAAAAATTTATCCCAAGATTTAGGATTTTTAATTGTTTAAGCTTATCATAAAATGACATTTACGCCAAATTTTATGTTATATCCCTTATAAAGGATTTAACATTATATTTTTTGTTGTGTTGATGATGGATGTTTATTGCATAAAATGTATATGTATGCATGTGTGATTGTCATATATATATTTGCTTGTCTACTGACTTTGTTTTGTAGCAACGCATCCATAGCTCGATTCTTTGGTGCCCCAAGCAAAGGGGTATACACCAAGGGGGAGCACTTGTAATTTTGTCGTTATTTTTTTGTACTTTGCATTTGTAACCAAGTGACTTAGCATTCGTAAAAAATAAGACTTGCAAGGACCGCCTCTACAACACTTTTTGCTTCGACAAAAAGGGGGAGAAGATATGTAAACTCATCTACTAAATATTTATTTAGTAACTTTTAAATAAGCATGAGTTTATATTTTTTCATCATCAAAAAGGGGGAGATTGTTAATACAAATATTCACGTAAAAACGATATTTATATTTAATGATCTTCATGTTTTGATAATAACAAATATAATGTCATACTACGTAAAAGTTTACGTAAACAAGTTATTTAGTCGAAAGTTTACTTGACGCCGACAAATCACTTAAGGTATGAATATGCCATTATTAAACATAGTTAATGATCAAAGAAAAATATTATCATTTGCATAAATCTTTTCTAATCAAATGATTTAAACTAACACATGATTAATTATAAGCTAGTTATATTAATCATATAAGACAAAATAAGATTAACCATAAGTGGAAACAATCTTTCTAAATCTAGAAAATCTTTCCTTATTGGTGATAAGAAATATTTTCTTCTAGAAGAATCTATTAAACTAGTTTTAATAAGTACAAAACAATATTTTGTATAGATTTGAGGTTAATCACAAAATGACAAATATTGTCCCAGCTTCACCCACGGATCCACCAAAAGCACTGGACGGATCCAGGGGATAGGGGATCCGTGATTCGTACTATTTAACTCCCCTAGGACATATTTGAATTTTAAAAGGTTGCCTATAAATACCAATCTCATTCTTTCATTTTAACAACTCTTGACAAATATTTTTCTCACACATATTTTATCTTTTATATATTCTTTGATCATTATACTTGTTACATAATTCATTACAAGTGATCAACTCATTCCACTCTTTAGTGAAGAACACTCAAGAAGACGTCAAGCTTCAAGTGTTATTAGTTTAGTTGTGTCATCACGTTTGTGATAATCATTCATCTTGTATATCTTGTGTTGTGTGTATCATATGTGTATGATAGGTTAGTATTTAGGCCACAAAATACATAGTGTGTTAGATTGGTTCTATCTCCAAGTAGAACTCGGTATTTAGCTTAGTACCGGAAAAAGTGTAGACGACGTGTACGGTTTTCTCCGCCTAAAGGGAGCTTGTTGACATAGTGAAGATAACTCTCAAGTTGGGTACTTGGGGAGTGGAGTAGGGCGAAGAGGAGCTTCGTAGCCGAACCACTATAAATCATCGTGTCATCGGTTTGATCTTTCTTATCTTTACTTGTTTATATTTCGTAGATTATTTACTTACTTATTGCATCGCTATCATATACACTTGTGTATATCTCTTGAGTTCACATAAGTCAACAATCTAAGTTTTAATTTAAAACGGTAAAAACTATTCAACCCCCCTTCTAGTTTCCACACATTTGTATTATTTATTATTGTTTTTATTATTATTATTATTATTATTATTATTATTATTATTATTATTATTATTATTTTATAAAATCACTTTATTAGTAAGATAGGATATCTATACTTTTATTTGTGTTTTCACACGTTTTTATACGTTTTTATCCGTTTTCGTCCGTTTTATATGCTTTTGTAGGTTTTGTACATTTTTATCCGTTTATGTACGTTTCACACTTTTTTTTTCGTTTTCGTTCGTTTTTATACGCTTTCTTACGTTTTTTGTTCGTTTTTATCTGTTTTCTCACGTTTTTATACGCTTTCGTATGTTTTTGTACGTTCTCGCGCGTTTTTGTTGTGTTTGTCGTTTTATTTGTTTTCGTCCGTTTTTATATGCATTTGTACATTTTACACACTTTTTGTTTGTTTTCAGTAGACAACATCAATTTGTACTTCCAATAAAAACAGCAAAACATGTACAGAAAACTAACATATCAGTGTGTTTATGCTTACGCTAATGAAACGCCTAAACGATTCACGCATTACAAGAAAATCGAACTAGAAACTCGCTCACATGTTAAACAATCTCAATGTACAAAAGATCACCACATTCGTACCAGAACACACTTCACTTTCTTATAAGAGACAGGAACAAATCTACAATTTATAGACAACCATTGGCTTGTTCCAGTGGTTGACACTCTTGTTTATGAATCTACCAACCTGGGTTCGAATCCTCCTAATGACAAATTATTTTTTACCCAAAAAAAATCTACAATTTATAGATCGAGCAAACTTGTGCAAACTTAAACGCTTATCAAATGTATGAATCATTCATTATCACACTTACTGAATTATAAATCATGTGTGAAAATAAAATTAAACTAATACAATTTATTTCATTATACGCATAACAATTACGATATTCAACAAATCAGAAAATCGTAAGGACAGTATCTCGTAACATCTAGTAACAAACATCAAAATACGAGCAATCTCTAGATATTTGTTTTCATCCGCTTTTATATGTTTTCATAGATATTTGTACGTCTTCTCACGTTTTTGTACATTTGTGAATAACATACAAAGGCGCATATAAAGGATAAAAACGGACGAAAGTGAATAACAAAAGAATAAATGTGAAAGCGAATTATTCGCTTTCGTCCGTTTTTATCCTCTTTATACGTACAAAAGCATATAAAACGGATACAAATGGAAAAACGAGTCAAAACGACAAAAAACGTGCGAGAACGTACAAACACATACGAAAGCGTATAAAAACGGGTGGAAACGGATAAAAAGAACAAATACGTACACAAGCGTATTAAAACGGACGAAAGTGGATAGAAACGCGTGAAAACGTACAAAATGTACGAAAATGGATAAAAAATAACGAAAACAAATTAAAACGAATACAAATGTACAAAAACGTATAAAAACGGACGAAAAAGGGATAAATGTGTATTAAAACGGATGGAAACGGATAAAAACGTGTGAAAACGTACAAAAACGGATAAAAACGTACAAAAGCGTATAAAACGGACGAAAAGGGATAAAAACATGTGAAAACGTACAAAAACAGATAAAATGGACGAAACGTATAAAAACGTACACAAACGTATTAAAACGGACGAAAGCGGATAAAAACACGTGAAAACGTACAAAATGTACGAAAACGTATAAAAAATGACGAAAACAAATTAAAACGAATACAAATGTACAAAAAACATGAGAAGACGTACAAATATCTATGAAAACGGATAAACCGAACAAAAACAAACGAAACGGAAAAAACATATCAAAACGTGTGAAAGTGTATAAAAACGTGTGAAAACATTAAAAAAAGTATAGATATCATATCTTTCCAATAAAGTGATCTTATAAAAAAATAATAATAATAATAATAATAATAATAATAATAATAATAAAAGAAAAAGGAAGGGATGGTATTTTAATCATTTCATGTTACAAAAACAATGTATGTTAGAAAAACCAAACGTCTGTTAGCCTAAAGGATGGACGATGCAATATTAAATCAACCATAAGGACCAACATGTAAGATTAAATTGTTCATAATTAGTGTTTTTCGGGTTCGTTGTTCATATCGGGGAATTTGTGTAAGTGCGTAGTTCATTTATGGCTTTTTCCCTAAAACTAGATAAAAGTTTGATTACCTTAATAAATAAAAAAATTGTATAGTGACCTATATGGATATTTTGTAAAAGTATAGTGACTTCATGATGCAAAAACTCATTGATTTACTATGCATAATAGTTTTAAAGAACATGTTTATGTGTTTTTGCAAGTATTGGCAACCTAAATATCTCTCGTCTTCGCTTGGAAAGTTCAAAAGGATAAGCTGCCTAGTCGTCTGAATTTGTCTCTGTTAGGCATTGATATTCCCTCTCTTATGTGCCCTATTTGTGAATCTGGAGTTGAATCGTTGGCTCACTTGCTTTTTTCCTGTCCGTTGGCTAGAGCAGTATTGGCTAAGGTTAGAAGATGGTGGGTTTTTCTTCTCCAGAGTTACATTCGTATGAAGATTGGTTTCTTGGTTTGTTGACCTTCGTTTATGTAGGAAGGCAAAGAATATGCTTGAAGGTTTTTTTATGTGATATGGTGGAAGCTTTGGAGTTATCGAAATCAATTATTATTTGGCGCAACTCCTCCTAGAAAGGAAACCATTTTTGATGATATTGTGTCTCAATCTTATACTTGGTGTTAGTTTAATTGGATAACTTGGATGAAAGATCATAATCTTGCTATTTTGTAATCTTTTTTCTAGCTTCTTGCTAGTTTTTTAAATAAAATTTGCCGTTTAAAAAATATCTCTCGAACTTTAATCATTCCACAAAATCTTTGTGAAAAGGGAATTATGTGTTGTGACTAATTATTTTGATAATAAACATTAAAAAAGTATGATCAAACAATCTTAATTGTCTGTGACAGGTAAGGATAATGTTCAATTGCATACTATACTAAAGATCAAAACAAAAACGATACTCCCCATTGTTGTTTTGTAGGTGGGCTAAAGTTAGCCTGTATGTATTAGCCCATCTCCTTTTTAGCCTATCTTCGGTAATGTTGTTTACTTTTTCTTTTTTTTTTTCAATTTTTTTTTGTTGTGTTAGGTGTGGTATATGTAATGAGATGTAGTTGACTGCTTGGTGGCGTTTATTTAGTCTACGTGAAAGGGTTGATTTGTAATTTTGGTGTGGTTAGGTGAGATTATGAGTATAAAATCGGTTCGGTTATCGGGTTGTTCGGTTTGTTCGGTTCGATTAAAATTTTTTTGGGTCAACTCGAAAGCCAAACGGAACCGAACTAGAATTCAACCGAACCAAACCGAAAGCGGAATTTGAATTCGGTTCGGTTTTCGGGTTGACCCGAATATTTAAAAAAAAAAGGTACATAGATATTTAGAAAAAAAATATTTAAAGCATAAAAAATGTTTTTTTTATAATAGGATAAAATTTTATTTATCTTTTTTTATATATAAATATATAAAAAATATATATATTTATATAAATTCAGTTTTCGGTTTAGACCGCCAAACCCATATCCAACCCAAGAACAGAATTCGTAGTTCGGTTCGGTTTTGCAAATTCGGTTCGCTTATTAGTTCGGTTTGATTGTTTTCGATTCGATTTGGTTTCGGTTTTAGGTTTTTTCGGTTTTTCTGCTCACCCCTAAACAACAAAAATAAAGTTATTGGGTCTAAGGTTCATACAAAAAACACAGCGTATATAAACATCCAAACAAACAAAATACTTTAGGCCTATGCCAAAAAACACGAAGCCCAACATTAACTTAAATCCTAAAACTATATAGTAAGAAAAAAACACACCGCGCCAACAAGTTAGCCTCCGCTGCAACGCACGTGCTAAGTTCGAACTTGTAAAATAAAAAAAAAACAACCACTAATAAAGTGTGATCAGGCGTTTTGGGTTTTTTGCTTTTTGGATTGTTTCCACGATTTGGCCCAACTTACCGTTATTGGGTTTTAGATATTCTTTATGGAGAAAAGTTCTATGTAGAACACTATTTAATTAAAGAATAATCCACTTCATCTCAATCATCTATTTTATTTCCATCCAATGGTTTATATTAATTCATATTTTAATTTAATTAAAAAACTCACTTTCATCATATTTTTTAAAAATTAAATATCTCACAAACCGTTAATCGTTACGCAAAACGAAACATACCATCGCGACGAAAATTAAATCATCTATCTATAGAGGGGCACTTCTATATACTTTTGACGAACTTTTTTTTCAATTATTTTTTTTCAATCACGTCTGAAAAAATCACATGTGATTTTACGAAATCACATGTGATTGTGATACAAATCACATGTGATTTTTTCAGACGTGACTGAAAAAAAATTCAGAAAAAAAATTTGTCGAAAATATATAGAAGTTCCCCTATAGAAAGATAAGAAAATACTCGTCGCGATGGTGTATTTTTTTTTCGTTACGTAAATTTAATTATACCATCGCGAAGAGAATTAAATTATTTTTTTAAATTTTCGCCCAGAAAAAATCACACGTGATTCGAAAAATCACATGTGATTTCTTACATTAAAAATCACACGTAAATTTGTAAATTCACATGCGATTTATGAATTTATGAAATCACACGTGATTTATTACTTTAAAAATCATAAGTGAATTTGTGAAATCACATGCAATTTATGAAATAGCACGTGATTTTTAAAAACAACAAATCACAAGTGATTTTACAAATCACGTGTAATTTTTTTTGGCGGAAATTTTAACACTAAAAAGTCGTCAAAAGTATATGAAATCGATTTTTTTTAGTTACGTCTGAAAAAATCACATGTGATTTTATGAAATCACATGTGATTGTGCTACAAATCACATGTGATTTTTTCAGACGTGACTGAAAAAAAAAATTCGAAAAAAAATTCGTCGATAGTATATAAAAGTGCCCCTCTATAGAAAGATGATTTAATTCTCGTCGCGATGGTGTATTTTTTGTCGTTTGACGATTTACCGTTTGCAAGATATTTCATTTAAAAAAAAGGTGGAAAGTAGAGTTTTTTAATTGTTTTTTTATTTGATGAAAAATGGATGGCTAGAATGTGTTCTTTTGTTCTTTGAGATGATATTATTCTATCATGATCTCACCTCATTGTTTGTGGCTGTTTGTTAATCGTAATTAAGAGTGACCAGGAACTGCATCACAAATCGCAAAAATAAAAAAACCCCTAAAAATCAAACTGCAAAAAATCGATCCGCAAAGAAAACCGACGGTGTGGTTCCTGTAAATAGAAAAACCGCATTTTACAGTGCAGGTTCAGTTTTCACCAAAAACCGCACCGCAATACCGCACCGAATCACTTCGTCATATTCAAATATATATTTATTTTATTAAATAAATCCACTAAATTTCATAACTTTTGTATGATAAAATGTTTTTTTCTACTTTTCATAATTAGTTAGTTCAAACACATTTTATTGGTTAGTTATTGTGTGACTGTTTTGGTCTTATAATTTCAATTCTCTTTTAATTTATCATCGAAGTTTTTAAAATTATTTATTCCAATTTACTTTTACATGGTTAGTTATTGTGGATTCTCATTTCTAAAAACTGCAATTGTGGATGCGGTTTGGTTTTTGCCAAAACCCGCACCAACTCGCACCATGCTCACCCCTAATTGTAAGTAGTGGTTTATCTTTGTTTATGATCCAGTTATTATGATGGTTATACACTTTAATTTTCTCATTTATGGGTCTTTGTGGTTGCCAAGATGGTAGTAGAAACGGGCTTAAAAAACTTCGTTGATCACTCATCTTCGTCATTGTCGTTTTATTGAGGATGCGCAAACTATCAGCAAACATTCTCTAGCAACTAATCTTGTTGTTTTTAGGTGTCCGAGGTTACGTTTACACATATGGGTCTTTGGTTATACGGGCTTTGTTTCAAGACGCATATTCTTCGTTCTAAGTGTCGGCATGACAATAGTTGTAATTTTGTGCCAACTAATGATTTTGGTGATGGTGTTGTTAGGTTTCTGATGTATGACCTCACCAAACCAGAATTTCCTTCTTTTTGGGTGAAGGGTTATCCCGGTAAAGTATAATAAAACCAAAAAAGTTTAAGTACAAATGGAATATGCCTGAAGTACCACATTAACCTCAAGCAAAAAGCTTGATAGACTCCTAAAAATAGTGTTTATGACATGCGATAAATACTCACATTTCTAGCTACTACTACATAAGGTAAAACTAGAGATAAAAAAGCCAACATGACAAAACCAAACAAGACAAATCTTGGACACACAACAACAACCTCACCAAACAGCAACAATACCAAGAGGCAGTACTAAACATTAGAAGTCGTGCAGTTAGGAGTGCTTTCCCATGTTTTTGTACCACTAAGCAGATTAGCATATTCATCAAAAGCAATTTCAACTTCCTCCCCACTCTTGAAATCATCCTGAACCAAAATCGGTTCACCCCCACTCCTTGTGTGGTTCTCAAGATCATAAGACGACAATTCATATGGGTTTGAAGTGGGGATATTCGACGAGCTAGTAGGAACATTAGTACCTTTATTCTTTGCCGAAACACTAGTATAAGAGGACAAGGGTATATCAACAGCTTTAGAAGGCAGCTTCTTTGAAGCCGTATGCACATTATTCAGACCAACTTTATCAGAATTAGACACATTAGGAGCATCGTTCTTTTACGTATTTCCATAAACCTTATGCTCAAATCTGACCTTCTGATTGATAGGTTGTCAAGTAGCCTTACCAACAGTAACAACACTGCGATTAGTATTATTAGAACCTGTTTTACCATATTTTTTTCTTTCATTAACCACATGTTGGAAACCATCATTCTTTGCATCAACAGTAGAAACAACCGGTGCATTCTTTGTATCTACCAGAAGTTCCTTCTTCTTCTATAAAACTTGATCATGTTAGGGATTTAGTGCTAGACGAGCATGATGGTTTCACTTTGCCTTCCTTCGACAGTTTGCTTTCTAAAGGGTTAGGAACTATTAAATCCATCCCTCCCAAGCATCGTTTAGGGTTCTCTTGGTTCTTGGAAAAAGATCTTGATAAGGTGATGAGCACGCCTGATGACATTTTTTGTTGGGTTAGTTTGTTAATCTTACATCTTCGTCTCTATAAATTTTTTCCCCGAGGAGTAATCTTAAGTGGAAGTCTGCTATTAGGCGCCAACGCCAGGAAGAGAGTATTGCTAATGCCATTCGATATTAGGGTATGTATGGTGGTAGTTTGCAGCTTCTGAGGAAGGCTTTAGCTGAATCATCCCCCTCATGGTCAAATATTGATGAGGGAAACCTTGAATTAGGTGAGCGGAATGTCAAGCAATGTAGAAGAAAGATTTTTTTATGGTCGTTATATTATAGCTGTCACAGTTCTTTCTTCTTTTAACACTTCTCCTTATAATGATGTTACTCTTGAGGACTTAAAGGCTAATCATCCTTTTAAACCTGCTCCCTCCTTGCCACATTATGAGAAAACCCTAATTCAAAAATTATAAAAAAACCCCAAAATTAACAAAACCCCCTTATGGTGGTGAATGTGTCAAGCATCGGATGTAGTTGATTAACTACATTGAACAAATACTTCACTCCTCTGTTAAAGTGCCCAAAGATATATTGGTGGTGAGTGCTAAGCATCTACAAACCAAGGTTTACAAAACCTATGTTGATCTTTATGAGCTGGTGGTACTGGTATCTCAGCTTGTGAAAATCATAGACACATCAGCACCCTCTACCAAGGCTACTACTAAGGGGGAGAAGGAGTCCCAATCACAACCTGACCAACTACTGATGACACTTTGCACCAACTCAAGGGGAGTCACAATCTTCTGATGCATCAGCTGGTCTAAGCTCATCTGCCTTGGTGGTTCACTCAGCTACTAAAGAACCACCAAATAAAAAGCTAAAGGTTGTTGTGGACATTCCTACCGTTCCATCTCTAATTCCCTTGAACTCAATCAATCTTATTAGTTAATCACCATTGACAACATTCCTTTTGATACTGCAAACTTGTTCAGCTTAGGAGCTTCTCAATATACTCTAATTCCTCCTTAAAGGACAGATAAAGAAAGGGCATGCCCAAACCTGATGATGATGTACTTAAAAAGATAATGCCATATATGGAGGAAGGAGGGTCAGCTCCAAATCGTTTAAGCCTTAAGTATTTCTCAACTGCTGAGGAGGGTCTAGTGACTCTAGAGGAATCACATCTGCAGCTTTAAGAAGTTAAGAGACTAGCTGACTTGAAGGCTGAAACAGAAAAGTCAGAGAAGAAGCTAAGGACGTTAACACCTGCACAGATGAGGGCTTAGGAAGAAGAACTGACTGAGATTGAGGCAAAATAAATTCAACATATGAACAAGATGAAGGAAGAGGAATCCAACCTTGGTGGTACTATGAAAGACCACGAGGTTGTGTTTTGTTCGTTGGTTGTAGGTTTGCTGCGGTAAACGCAGCTAGGGACGTTGATGGTGATGTGGAGTTGAAGTTGATATGTCTTGCCCCGTGGAAGGCTACCATTCCAAGCCCATCTATTGGGAATGGGTTTATTCATGTTTCTCGGAAGAATAGCTCGTTATGATGGTCGTGGTAACGGAGCAGCCACATTAATGATGTCTTTTGGTTCAATTTATATGGAAGTTAGTTGTGAAGGCTATTTGGAAGATGCTGTTGAAATAAACTACATGGACAATGTTTAAGAGTTAACATATATTTTGTGTTAGCTATTCATGAGTCATTTTCAGGAGCTGATGTAGCCATCTTGATGGATTAGAGTTAGAAAGTTGAAATTGCTTCTTTCTTTAGTTGTCATAAGAATGGTGTGTCATTCTTATGTCATTATTGGTTTTTACCCTATGGTGCGTTCTTTTTGTGCCCATGTAACAGGCTGGGTTGTAGGACTTCACCTACATCTTTTGTACTTAAACGCTTTTTGGTGTAATACTATTTATCGGGGAAACCATTTACCCAAAAAAAGATGAGGGATGAGTACAATCACTGCATAAATTTTAGGGATGATCCTCTACCCATCACCAAGTTCAATTACAGAGTGAACAAGACCTCAAAGATTGCTACAATGCGAATCACCAGGAACAATCAGCCACTCAATCTCAAGATATATGATAAATTCATACTCAAGATGTTGGGGTTCAGTGAATGGCTGGAGTTGCATGTCTTAGCATCAAAGAGACTGAATGCTACTAATGATTAGCTGCTAAAAAATGTAAAGGCTAAGTTCCATTGGGTGGCAACCACAACTAACAAACTTGGACTCCCTCCACCTCCATAACTCACTGAATTTGAACTTCTTCCTACTAAGAAGAAAAGGAAAAGAAAAGTTTTTTTTGGGTAAAAAGGACTCAACCCCGGTAAAATATATTACACTAAAAAAACGTTGAAGTACAATGGATATAGGTGAGGTCCTATATCACAACCCGTTACATGGCAACAAACATGCACATCAAGTGCAACCAACCAAAACACCTACATAAGAATGACATACCACTCTTATGAACTACCAAATGAAGAACAACCGTCTTCATACAAACATAAACTAGGAAAATACCAAAGAACATAAAACATTACAAGCATAGTCTTCCTAATTTAACTTGCCACAATGGGAGACTTAACCGCACCCACGGATCTTCCATTACTTCCAATTAGAAGTAACCACAAGTTTAACCAAAGCATGTATGTATAGACATACACACTACTTCCAAGCAGCAAGATGACTCCATCAAGAAAGTCAATATCAATCTTTCCGTCTTCAGGATCCGAGTGTGACAATGGACGTACTAGATAGCTTCAAATCATGAAGAGCTGCACTAATCATAAACACATAGATAATCATCATAAGGTAAGCATGAGATGACTATACCATGCCAATACCAGCCTAACATAAACTCTAATGTTGGCTGTTACAAGGATCTACGCACATCATGGCACAAATCCTACTTCATAGAGCACCCGACACCAATAACAACATCGTGGTAATCATATGTACCTGTAGCACCCAAGAATCCACGTGACCAACACATGTCCTCCCATCCTAACAGCAGTTAGGGTTACGATCACCCCTCTCCCTAAACCCACAAGCCACGATCATCCACCAATCAAGCCAAACGCAACAAAACTGCTGCAGCATCCGAACACACCCATGCACGAACATCACAACCTCATCACAACGTACTACTGATCAGAAAACTAGGCATTATAGAGATGGATCAGTCACCACTGCCCTGAACACCCAAAATATCCAGCGGCAGAAAAACGAAACCTAAAAAAGAGTCTCGTTACGTTGATCATACAACCCACCAGCAAAAACACCCACACCGAATCCAGAAATAATTAGCAATACATGGAAGAAGGCATAGAAGCTTCCTTGAATTCGATGTTGTCACCCCAACCAGAAAACACAATCAAACCCACTAGGTGTAGATATGCATAAAAACTATATTCATGGTAAAACCTAGTAGGCCGATCCATATAAAGCTGCTCCTCAAAGATGAACCGAAACCCTAGAAAGGAACCGATTACTAACAAAGCATTAATCCGTTTATGTCAAAACCTAGGAGAATCGAACACAAGAGAGATTAATAGGGGTTATAGTTATAATAAATTCACACCTAAACCCTAGCAAGAATGATCATTTACACAAAACCCTAAATAAATACGGTTAGGGTTACGAATGTGTAGCAGCAATTCCCCCAAAGATTAACATTTATAAAGCACAACACACCAATTCCAAGATAATCTAATCCCTATAAACGATTGCATATCCCACGAATCAAATAAGATCCGATCTAGGTTATCTAATGGAATTCGCAAAGAGACCAATAAATAAGCCTACAAACAGACTCAAAATAACGTAGAGATAGAGAGGCGTTGGACAGAGATTATTGGCCGGAAAAGCAATAGAATAGGCGGTTGGAAATCTCCCCCTAGGGGAAGATATTTCTCCTCTTTTGAAATGAGAATTCCAGGATTGAAAACTGTCCTCATTTTCGGATGAAAATGGAAGCAAAGTGTCAAACACTGGATAAAGGGTGGGAAGGGTGAGTAAAACATTAGGCACATGAACATAAAGTTCTCTTGTCAAATTATTAGATATATCATCCACCACTTTTGTTGTCAAAACTCCCATATCGGGCTCAACATCAAAGTAAACATCATCATCTGGAGGTTTTTCAAGAGGACGAGGAGATGATGGAACATTATAAAAATCAACGTGAAATGATTCATACTCAGGAAGGGAAATATAATCATTGATTGAGGCCAGCCCTGACTTTATAGAAGCTAGGGAATTTGTTGGCAAAAGATCTTGAATGACTTGGCTAAAAATGAATGAATTTCTTTTGTCAATTTTCCTATTAATTAAGTGTAAATAATTTTACTTAGCATAATTTATATTTAAATATGGGGAGATTGTTGGGCCAATTGAGTGCTCAATTGTCTCTGCATAGATTTAAACAGAAATTAGGTTAAGTGTTGAAGACTCGTTTATGAAAATCAACGAGCAATGAAAGGATTTGATGAAGCATATCTTCAGCGAGCAACGTTATTCAAGTCAAAGACATCACAAGGAAGTCAAAGATACTTGAAGACATACTCGTCGCTAGATGGATATTAGCCGATAGAAGATAAATAACTGAAGTTTGAAGAGAGTCGGGGTGCATACTCTGGTGACTTTTTACATTTAAAGAAAACAAGCGAACTTACTATTATTCTCTAAGTTAATCAGGCCGATAATTCCGAATAAAGCAAAGAATGGCAGAGAACAAAGTGGTCCTTTCGAATTAAAGTCTACCTAAGTACGATTTGGTAAAAGAAGTGAGCAGTTGGCAGAACTGTTCGCAATAGTATGAGCAAGAAGTTTCCAAGAATGAACGCGCATTTAATGCAGACGAGCTTCTACCATAGGATTCTTGACATGTCCCACCTACCTTTACTAAGGGGGAACAACCTCTAATCACTATAATAGAGAATGTTATGTTTGAACAAAAATTATCACATTTATTTGTTGTCGTTATTATAGGCATTTGCTACTTTTTCGAACTTATAATACAGTTAGTTGATCCTATTAGCATGTCTATACAAGTTCGCTTGTAAACTTGATAGTTTGTTAAGTGTACTTGTTCAAAGGGTAATCTTACATTGTCATTCAACAAGTGTGATCAATAAAGCATTACATGATTGAAAAGTTATATCTTGTGTTATTTGTTCACATTAGTGTTGTATATTTTCTATAGGCGTGTTAATTGGGACTTTCAATTTTTTTTTTGTGAAAAATCAAACTTAAAAAAAGAAAAAGAACATCTTTGGACTAACTTTGCAAAAGAGGTCAACTCCGAAGTGAAGTTATACAAATTTGTTGGCTGAAGAACGCAACAAGAAGCAAGTTATGGAATAAAAGTGATAAAAAGGCCCAAAATTTTTAACCGAGTCAACGCTGTGTCAAGCCGAGTACTTTTAGGTATAAAGTAAAAAGTTATGTTGTCGGACCCGACTCACTATTTCAAAACTAGTTTCTCGATGAAAAAAACACACACAAATTTTCAGTTCGGCTTAAAAATGAGTCAAAAGCAAGAAAACATATCAAAAACTATTTGAGATCATTAATGTAAGAATCATCATCATGTTTAATCATTTTTAATCATCGTAAATCAATAGTTTGTATGATTCATGAGATTCGGTGACACTAGGGTTTTCGGTAGTGAACATTGATGCTTAGAATGAGTTTAAAGGCTTTGATTATGTTTTAATAGATGTGTAATCTTGGCTAATTGCTTGTTAAACCCCGAATAATGATTCATTTGAGTGTTTAATGTGTGTTTGAGAGATTTGGTTGAACTTGATTATATACGGTTGAATATAAAAAGTTGGTTGATTATTATTGAAACATTCGGTTGAAAACCTGTATGCTAAAACATAGCTTATGGTGCTTATTTGAATAGCCGTTAAAATTGTTGGTAATAATGCATACGCTAAGTTGATTAGAAGTTTTGGTTAAACTAAACCAAAGTGTCATTGAACTAGATTCGGTTATGGAAAAACTTAGGTTTCGTTTTGACTAAGTTTAACTATGTTAATCGATATGTATTATGTATAACAAAGCTTAATTTCGGGTTTGGTTTGAAGCTAGATTCGTTTAAGGCTGGTTTCGCTCACAATAGTTTTAGGTTGATAAGTTACGATAATTGGCTTAATGGTCTTTCAAGACATAATGGGCTTAAATACTTACTAGGGAATTTAAAATGCTTTATGTCCCCCTTTGTGAATAATGAGGTGAAAGTAACCTGCGTGTTGCACGACAGGGAAATAATTATTACTATAGGTAATGTTGGGGTTTTTTTTATATTCTTAATAGTAGTTCTACAAAAGATGAAATTTGGCAATGCACATACCAGTTTACCGCAAATAGCGTGCAGATACAATGCGTTTAGTTTTTTATACCTTCAGTCTTGTCGGTCCTTAATTGGATCACTTTCATATAGTGCCTTTCTCCGTGTATGTCTTTTGCAACTTGCTTTGTACATCTTCTTTTTGTCATTGAGGTTATTTGCTGCCACTTGGCTGTATAGATACTCTTTGGAGGTTCTTTAATGTTGGCCTTCACAGTTACAGTTTCAGTGCTTGCAACCGCTGGTGAGATTGGTTTTGTTGGTTCAGGCAACGGGGGGGTTGTACCCCGTATTGAATCATCTCCATTGGCCGCAATATCTGTAGAATTTTGGGAGGTACCAGCATATTCAAAATTAAACCCCATTGTACCCGAAGATATTGAAAATTTTCAAAACAAAAATATGTCGTGTTATAGCATTTTTTTATCAAAATAAGAATCCAAACACTACTTCTCGAAGTGCAAATTTTAAAGTACGAACGGTAGCTTCTGCTTATATGCATGATACTAAAATAAACAAATCCTAAACACTTAGGTACATTTTAAGTTTAAAATTTAGCCTTAAATACATTTAATTTCACCTGTGTAGATGAAAGACGCATTTTTGGGCCGCAAGTTGTTCCAAGATCTACAATGTATGAATGAAGATAAAAGAAAAGTTAGTAAAAAAGGTATAAAAGTGGAATTTACTATCGCCAACGCGACTCTAAATTCATATGCCCATGCTTCACTCCAACTATCCACACATAATGCAATTAGCTAAAATATTTCTTTTTAGTAGTATAACACCTACATGTATAGAATCAGAAGTTAGAAATTATCGAGACATGCTGGGCTGGAGGCTATGTTTGTACTTGCTGAGGAAGGCTCCAGGTGTTCAATCAAGTGTGTATATTTCACGTCAATATGGAACAGCGCTACTAACATGAAATTGTTTTATCTGTCCGTATCAAACTCTAACAATTTTAGTATATATCAAAGAAGAAGTTTTTTTACATAAGGAAAAAACAAACAACACACTAGTGAATGAAGAAAACATCGAGAGATGAAAACCGGCTTCCATTAAAATGCTTATGAATTCCATTGGTCAAGTTTTGGTCCAAAAAAAAGTTGAGTAAACAATATGTGAGTTGCACATTCTAAGAACCTATTGCGAAACAACATAAATCGCATTAGCAGTAGCACAATGCACCTAATATGATAACAACATACAAATAATTTACATATATATGAATAGTCATGTACGTAAGTATAAACACATATGTCTCTAAACTTTGTAATATAAGTTTAACAAAGAACAATGATATACATAAGGCATACAACCTGGTAGCATCATTTGACCAACTATGAACCAAATAGAAATTATGAGTTTTCAGTTTTTTTGTGAAGATCAATCAAAATTACAAAAATATATCAGCATATAACGTAAAAATCAGTAAAGGTTAAAAAACACATACTGGGGCGCCAAGATTGAAATCTTCTATGTTATAGGCGCCATTTACTAGTGGGCTTCATACTACAGTAAGGGTGTTAAGGCTCACTTCTAATGGTTTTGTAGCCAATGGTGTACCAATGGAGTGACAATTGTCCATATTATGCTTTTTCAGAATTTCTAAAGTGTACTTTGTGAGAACTCGTATTTTCTGAAGGTAATATTTGATTTCAATTTATTGATCGTTTAATTAAATAATGGTTTATTATTTCCCCTAGATTACCTCAATAAGTATGAATTTTATTTTGGCGTTTTCTCGTTCATTTCGCCTTTTTCAGTCTAAACCTCGCGTTTTTACCTTAAACCTTACCTTTATTTAATTAATACTTACCTTATACTTTAAAATATATACACACAAAATATATATATATATATATATGAAGGCCCTTGCCGTTTTTTTTACCACAACACACAAACCAAATTTCTATTTCCTATAATTCACTCATTACCCCACTTTCCCATACATGCAACATTGAGAAAAAAAAACCCATCCAACTTCAAACCCTCATCTCCTCCCTACCCCTTGTGGCTGCCGATTTTAAGCCACCACCACCACCATATTTACAAAATTATCCTACCCATTACTAGCATCACAACACCATCCTAAGATCCCTTGCAAAGTTTGGTGAGATTTCATGGAGTTTTGAAGAAGTTATGCCTTGTTTTCTTGTTGATTTCTAAAGCTTTTTGATTGGGGTTTTGAGAAGCAAGTATTACCATTATATTTGAGGGTTTAAAAGCATTTGAAATTTGGTTTTGGGGTGTGCATTGGTTCGAAATCAGCCCCATCAAGAGAAGGGTTATTCTTGTTATTTTCTTGTCTAAAAGTTGTTCTTAGTAAGGTTATTTCTTTTACCTTTGAGTTTTCTTTGACTTTGATCTATGTTTATGGATGATTAGATTCTATAAATGCATGTTTTTGTTTTGTCTTGAGGGTGTCTTTGAATATGGTGGCATTGCATGGGGTTAAATGAGGATTAAAATGATAGTTAAATGAGTTTTGAAGCAAAGGGAGTTGACTGTTTGAAATCAGTAGCAAAAACGTGTAGTTTCTCATTTATTTTTGGCCTGGAGCCTTTGAATAAATTATGTGGTTGTATAGGTATATGTCCTAGCATGATGTGCGAGTTGGATGCCCAACCAATTCCTCCGGATGAGGGAGTTATGATCGTTTTACCAAAACGGGTCAAATCTGACCTAGTCATAGAAAATGAGGCATAAGCCTAAGTTTTTGTGTGAAACTTTTATAAAATAATCATGGCCTCAGTAGAGGACTCTTGTTAGAGTCACCACCATTTGGTTTCACTTAAAAATCTCTTGTCATTTTCAAAATGCGTCCGTTTCCGTAAGCCTTAAAATGTGTGACTTTTTACTATGGGACTGTTTGGACATCAGTAGAAAAACGTGGGCTATCTCAAACTTTTTGGCCTATGGCCTCCTGGGAAATTTAATAAATGGATATAATTATGTCTAATCTTCATGTGGCTAGTTGGATAGAGCCATATCTCCTCCGGATGAGTGAGATATGGCCGTTTTATGAAAACTACTCAAATCTGGTATGTTGTTTGGAAAACGTATTAAACACCAAATATTTTCACTAAAGACCTGAGTTTTTAAAGTATGGATCAGTAGTAGACACATAAGGTTACCACCTCCAATTTGCCTCACCTTCATTGCTATCATGGTTTAGGATTTATGGCCGTTTTCGTAAAGGGTAAAATTTTGGGAAGTTTGAATGCAATGCCATATGTATTTTGGAGACATGTCTCGTTATCACTTGTATATTTTAATACCATATACATAGAATTGTAAACTTGAACCATTTTTATCATGACAATTTCATACACTTTCATTCATGAGTTGAGTATTTCATGATGGCGTCATAGTGACACACATGCTTTCATTTCTAGGTCGTTGAGTTGTGGTGTTTCGAGCTTCCCCTTGACTTTCCTGGATCATTTTCATCTCTTTGCTAACGGTGAGTACATAGCCCCCTTTTTCCATGAATACCTTGTTTTAAAATCACGGGGTGAGATTACATGATTGGAACACAAGCATTGATTTTTATCAACTGTATGCTATCTGAAATTATTATTGCCTAAGTCCCTTTCTGCTAGTTGTTTGCCCCGGAAATCATGAACTGTTAAATCACATTAGTGAGCGCGAATGTTATGGGTGGATCCATCGGGACTGACTATCCCCGTCCGTCATGATTATGGTTTGTATAGCCTGTGACGCATTTACATTTGAGATACTTGAGGTAGTTGCAGAATACCTTACATTAGGGGCTCATGAGTTAAGGTTTCAGTGTCATGTACTTAGTGCAATAATACTTGATTCCCCCCCCCATGAAATTGCTAAATACTTGTGTTCCTGTTCCTATGATATTTACTTAAACCTATGTTATTCACTCAACTTTTTGTTGACGTTTTCTCATGTTTAATCTCAGGTAATAATGCTTAACTTTGAAGGTTGGAAGCCCGAAGGATATCAAGCGAATACGCATTTTTGTGTTGTTTTAAAAATGGTGCTTGTTGGTCAAGTCATGGAACTTAAAAACTTTGTCGATGTCAGTCGTTGTTTAAACTTATGTCATGTATGGTACTTTAAATTGTGGGCCCGCGTATAACTCTGATGTTTTGTCAAGCACCTGTAATGTATGACTTTTAATGTCTTTGTTGTGACTTGTAATCCTAGAATCTTGTATGATGACGTGGCACCCCCTTGACCCATGACCCGATTATATTCCGCAAATTTTGGGGGTGTTACAGGTAGTTTCTATATAAATTATGTATAAAATATTTATGTTTGTGGTGATAATTGATACTCTCATCCATTTGTGTAGAGGTTAAAGAACACAACTATTTTGGCAAACTTTGGCGAATCTGATTATTCAAAAAAAGTTAATGCGATTAAAAGGTACATTCTTTTAGAAAGAGATATTGAAAACATAATCTACTAATCCAAAAAGTTTAAAAATATTAATACTATTTCTTGTTGCAACATTATAAGAGCTAAAACAAATATCCAAACACCCTCTATAAGATTCAACAATAGTAAGTTAAACATACCGTGGACATAGCTCATTAAGAACTAGAACTGACAATTAACTGCTACTCCAAAAAAACATAAATTAGTGAACTCTAAAGTAAAAGAATAGACCGTTCATGGATAAAAAAAATTAGATGCAAAATTACCTCGATGCATCCTGCTTTCACGAAAAGTCGAAGGAGTAGGAGTCCTAAAAAGCTGAAAGAGCGACGAAACTCATGGTGGTGCCACAAGAGGAGGTGTTGCATTAGAAATTGTTATAGTAGGCCGGTATTAAAGTGGCATGTGTTGCCACATCCCAGAAGACATGGTCAATAAAAGACTCGATAACTTCTGCTCCATTGGACCTCTTGAAGGCTAGCTAAAATAACTTTTTTGGGCCAATGTTGTTAGTGAGTGTATTTTAAACGGGTGTAAACTATTACGTGATGTAACAGAGAATATGGACAGATGCAGCCTGCAAATAAGCTATCAACCCAAGCCAATAAGCATTTGACTTGGTTTCAACCTCGTGTTCCATCATCAGGGTTCGTTTGGCCTAAAAAAATACAAAACCATAAAATCAGATCCATAACTATATTGATGAACATGTAATAGAGTACGAAACCATACTTTAAGTATCAGTATAATATTAATTAAGAAACAAACCCGATCCAATTCATGTTCGGCTATCCTTTTACTATGCAAACCTCTGAGGAGACCCTTACACGCATTAACAGCCCTATGTACCTGGATTACACTACATGTTAGAACATTTGTAAAAACTAACTATAACCAATATAAGATTTTGGCACATATTCTAGACATAATTATTACAAAAGTAGCAACTTCAAAATCATACAAATTGAACATGACAGAATATTCAACTATTCAGTTAGATTAAAGAAAATACTGTATAGTGACATACCTGTTGGTTTTTGTGTGTCCCAGATCAGGGTGAAGACAATCAATAGCCTAGCTAATTACCAAAGATGGTTACCGAATATCACTTGAAGTCGTGTAATCATTTTCCAAAGAAGATTATTCGACCCTATGCCTAGGTATCATGAATACCTCCTTGGGATAAAACCAAATGTTTGTTCTTGTTCTATGCACAGATCAAGAACCATGCGTTTCTATGTGTTTTTGTTTTCTGTGTGTTTTTCCATGCAATTGTGATCCCTGTTTACAGGGGATTTACTCAAAACATAGTCAATAGAATTAATGAGAGATTAATGGCCAATTAATCTCTTCTATAATTATCCTTCATAATTTAGGAATTAGTGGTTACATGACCAAATTAAATATATGATCATTTAATGCAGTCAAATCTGCCACTTAAATAGGCAAAAGTTGTTATAAAACATTTAATGTAGTCAAACCTACCACTTAAATGTTTTTAACCACCCATTTAATTCTAACCACTAAAAGAGTCAGGGAAAATCAGTAACTTGATGGGTGTACACTTCGTACCTCCAAACCTGTTTCCAAGTATGATCTGATTCCCACAATTGCACTAAATTTCTAACAATCCTCCTCAATTTAGTACAATTCATTTGCATGAAAAATTAAACATTAAACAAAACAAGTGCATAAATGAAAATGTCCCAAGGATTGAATTTCCATCTTAGTAAATTACACGTTAAAATATTCGAGAATCAGGGTGTTCTAAGAATTGAACCCTTCAACCCATTTGAATACCTGAAGATAAAATACACAAAAGTTTTCAAACACTTAAAAACTCCTGACACTATACAAGTCATGTGTCCATATCCAATTCATAAGTGTTGTAAGAGCCAAAGTCCATGCTCCCTGAAGCGGCAAAACCTCAACATTTACATAGGTGGTTCCTCTTTATTCATGCTCCTGATAAGCACTTTTTCAAATAAATTAACCATTGGGAAGTAAAGACTTGATGTGTGCTAAAACACACATCTTTTGTACCCCGTAAAACACTATTAATCGGACTAAAAATGCTAAAATATGGATAATTATCTTGCAAATATGTTTGTTTGGTATTTTTATGTCTTGCAGGTAAAAGGATTGAAAACAGAGCAAAAACGGGTAATTACGGGTTCGTTTCGATCAAGAGTGCTTAATAATCAAGATCAAGACAAAGTCGTGAAAAGTCCCCGAGCATGCCATTGGAAAGAGCACGAGAAAACAAGTCCATCGGTGCCTTCAGATCTTATTGGGCCAGCCCGTAACCCATTTTATGGACCGGGCCAGCCCAAACAAGCAAAAGCCCTACAAATATTGCTTAAGGCCCAATATGATTTAATAAAAATATGAAGTTGATGATGCAAGCCTCACGTGAGGCAGAATTAAATCAAAAAAATGGCATGTGCCAACCCACTATGAGATGAAAGGACGAGTAGGATTCTGACACGTGGCAAGGGCATTTTCAATTCATTTCAAGTTATAAGAGCAATTAATCTAACGGACAAAGCATCTGCGTGTGAATGAAGCCATTCTAAATGGCCATGTGGCACCTTTCAATCGATGGATCAGTTTTGTGATCCGTGTGACACAAAATGCTAGGCAATGATTGGCTACTCAAGCACCCAATGATTGGGACCAAATTTACAATTCTACCCCTTCTTGCCCTATAAAAGTCACACGCCTCCCTTCATTTTTGGCAGTTAGGAATTTTAGTTTTTAGTTTAGATGTTTTAATTTTTAGCTTATAAAAGTTTAGTTGTAGCTTATTTCAGTTTTCTAGCTTATTGTACTCAGCTTATTTTGCAAGCTTATTAATATTTTGTAATAAAGATGGTGTGAGCTTAATGAAGATCTTGGATTTCTTATTTTTATTGCTTATTCGTTCGTTTACTTTCTTTTCGTGCTAGCTTATTCAATAAGCTGTGATCTCGTGCTTATTTACTCAGCTTATTATTCTCAAAAGTCCTTAAAAGCTTAGAAAATAACTCCTATAAGCTCTCCAAGCTTATTCGATTCATTCTCAAACATCTTTAAGTACTTTTCGAAGTAATAAGCTCAAATAAGCTCGGTTATAGCTTATTATTGTGCTTATATAGTCTTTGTGTTATTAGAAGCTCTTATTTTCCGATAAGATAAGCTTCTAAATAGCTTATTTGGTTTTAAGTGAGCTCATATTGCTAAATCAATCATTCGTGAGCTTATTTGCTTGTTGCTTTAGGATTTAAGTCGTTAAATGCTTATAGCTTTTTCTAATCCCTTGTTGCCATTCTCGTTTGCTTATTAGTGCCTCTTTATTGCTTATTTTTTGTGCTTAAATAGTTATTTGCCTCGTTGAGATATTTAGTGCTTATTCGATTTCAAAATTAGTATTCCAAGTGCTTATTTGTCTAAGTTTTCATGTGGATTGTGGTAGACTTGGCTTGTTTGATTTTAACGAATCAAATAAATCTGAGCTTGTTATGAAATAGAGTGTTTAGCTTATTGATGCTTAGCTAGAGCTTATTCGAATATTAGAGCTTAGTTTTCATTTAGATTTGCTTATTTTGAAGTGCTTCTTCTGTTAGCTTATGGAAACTATTTTCGTGGCTTAATCTGAGAGCTTATCCATTTCTAGCTTATTAGATTGCTTATTTTGTGCTTATTAAAAGTGTGTACGTGTTTGGCTAGTGTAGAACTTGGTATTTGGGCCTTGATTGGATCATTGCTAGTTCTGGATTGCATTTGGTTTGTAGAAAGTGCTATTGGGCCTAATCTTGGGCCAATCTCACTACTAGTTGCGTTTGGATTAGAACTTGAATTGGGCCTCGTTTTGAATTTGGTTTTAGGCATGGGACTTGCAAATTATGATGTATATGTTTACTGTTAACAGTTGAGTTTTGTTTTGTGTTCAATTTTGGTACCGGTCAACTCATGAGGCGTGGAGCTTAAGGGTTTATTTAGCTAGACCAAATTTGATTATTTGCTTTAGCTAAATAAATCGGGTGGTATTCGTTTATTTGCGGCTCTTCAATTCGGTTTCATTTTCTATCATTTTTCAATTAATTAGTGTAGCTTTAGTATAAAATGTTTTGCTTTGCTTATTTGATCATTATGCTTAGTGAGTAGTTTAATTAATGCTTGTTAAGTGATATTATGAATTGGGAATTAAGTGTGGTTTGGAAAAGGTTTAGTTGATTAATAACCTTTGATTATTTTGATTTATAGTTTGAATGTTTTAAAGGGCAAAATCCAGAAAAATTAGTCAAACTACACATCTAGTAATTAATATCTTTTTAAGAGATTTTTGTCAAAATAAGCCAACGTTATGAGATAATTATCTTTTCTAAGGAAATTAATTCGTTAATAAACCTTAATTCACACTTAATGAACTTTTCACGTCACTTAGCAAGCATTTTCGTCTTATAAATCTTTTAGTTCATTTTAGCTTAATTCTCGTAGTTTAATTGTTTAGTATAATTCTAGTATTAATATTAGTATAATTTTTAGCATTAAATATAGTTTTCTAAAAAGTAGTCTAATTTCTAAAACAAAAAAATCTTAAAAGATAACCAAGCATTATACTTCAAAAACATTAACATGGATTTTAATTCATCTCTCGTCGTGGAAACGACACTCGAAAGATAGACTATTACTTTTCCTAAAGTAATTTTCTTATCTAACGGAATATACTATATATTATTACGACATGCGTTTGACGTTTATCAAAATGGCGCCGCTGCCGGGGAGAGGTGTACGATTTCTACGTGGTGTTTCGAAGTTGGTGTCTTAAAGATCCTTTCTTCGGAAAGTTTATTTTCGTACTTATTAAAAATATAAAAAATCCAAAAATATTTTTCTTATCTTCTCTCTCCTCTTTATCGTTTAATTCTTTATCAACATGTCTTGGTTTTCGATGTGCTCATGGTGTGGAGGTTCGTTTAACGGTGGAAATTGTCTACATTGTACCAATGTAAGTTTTGGAGACGAGTTTATCCGTAACCATGATCCCATTTCAAATGATGAAACACCCGATTTTTTCTACCCACCTTCACAACCCCAAACATCTTCGTTTGACTAATTTGATTATTTTAGGTGTGGAGATCCGTTAGAAGATGGTGTACGTTGTCAACAGTGTACTTGCAAGTGGTGTGGATATAATCTTAAAGGAGGATTTTGTTTGTTTTGCCCTTCAAGAGATGGAAATTCATCCATTGATGCTTATAATCCGAACTCTTTCAATGATCCTCCAAACGTTTTCACCCACCCTACATAACCCCAGTACGAATCATACTCGTGTAAATTATGTGGGAACGACGCTTATTATGGTTATGATTGTCCACCACGGGTACCGCTTGTCTATGAGCAGGAACCGTGCTACAATCAAAACTTTGGTGATAATTATTATCCACAAAATTCACCGAGTTTTCCATAACAATATCTTTGTTGTGAAAACTGTAGGGGTCCTCATACGAATTTGCAGTATCAACCGAGGAATCAGAACTTATATGAGTCTAATCTTTGCTATAATTCTAACTTTTCCGGATTTGACCAACCTACACAGACATCCATCGATCATCAACCTCCTAAAGAAATGAGTGTCCGAGAATTGCTACTTCAGGAGAAACTTCATAAAGCTTTACAAGCCGTTTGTGAAAAGTTAAATCAACAAGAGCAGGCAGCTAATGTTAGTACTCATACTCCCGAGCCTTCACGACGTTTCAATTTTATTTACTATGATGATGATGATGACGAGGATATTACTATTCCTTTAAATGAAATTACTTCTCAAATTCCTCCGTCTATTGCAATCACACCCGTCTTACCGACTATGGAGCCCGAGGACTCTCTCATCATGGGGGATGAGAATCTTAGCACTATTCTTGAAAAGGAATCAGACGAAATAATAAAGTCTAGTATTGAGGATCTTGTCCCAATCCCAAGTGAGTCCGAGGATACATCTGACAATGACAGTGAGTGTGATTTGCCTTTTTGTGATAATTCTCCCCCTCTTGATGTTTTAGGGGGAAATTTAGTGACTTTCTCTAACCCTCTCTTCGATGCTAATGATGATTTTACCTCTAGTGATGACGAGTCACTTCCTGAGGAGGACGTTCAGGAAGAAAATTTTAAAATTTATTCGAACCCTCTTTTTGAATTTGATGAAGAGTACATCTCTAGTGACATAAATCCTCTTTTTAAAGAGGTGTTAGAGGACATCGAGAACAAGGACTCTTATGTTTCTAACCTTGATGAGTCGGCTTTACTAGTCACACCTCTTTCCGATGCTAATGAGGATGAGTGTTTCAACCCAGGAGGCGATATTGATAAGATCGATGCTTTTCTAGATATTGATGTTTCTTTTCCTGAATATGAAACATTTTGCTTTAATATTGAAGAGAAGAGTAGTGGCAGTACCACTACTCATCCTGATTTTTCTCTTCCTGAATATGATTCGTTTATCTTTGATATTTCGATTGATCCGTTTCCTCTTGCCGATAGGAGTGCTTTTTTAACAACCTGAATTTAAGATCAATATTTAAACCGAGCTCTAAATTCTATTTCTATTTTTTATGGAATTTATTATATTTATTTTTAGCCGTTTTAACAAAAATTGTCGTTTTAGCTAGTTGCGAATCGTGCCTTGAATATTTATCCATTTTAACGTTTGAAAAATCATTAATTCCATATTTTAGCTTCGAGAGCTTATTTATTTTTCGTTTTAATACTTTTTGACTTTTATCCGCGTTTGGCCGAAACCGCGTCAAAATAGTGTTTTTATAATTTTTAATATTTTAACTACGTGTTTTAAAAATAAATATTGTGGTATAAATGTTTTAGAAAAATAAAAATAAAAATATAATTTATAAACATAACTGTAAACCAAACACCCCTTATGTTTTATTAGCTCCTACAAAGTGACAAACCAAACACCCCCTTATTATCTTTTTATTTTTATAAACATAACCCATATATAACCCAACTCCCTTTATAAAAAAAACACACACAAACACAGTTAATAAAAATTGTGTGTCTCTCCCTCTCTTCCCTCTCTGTGACCGATGACACCATCACCCAAAATCATCAAAACCATCATCAAACTTCTTAAAATCAACCTCATTTAATCCCAAATCAATATTAAACTAAACCCCATCATCCCTTGACAAAAAACAAACCTACATGCATAAGTTTTTACAAGATTCTTGAATTTTTAGTTTTTGGTTTCTAAGGGATTTTATCTAATTGAGGGTAATTGGAGTAACAAGTGTTTAAAATTGAGTGTGTAAACAAAGTTGGAGTAATAAAATGAAGTTGTGACTTTGTTTTTGGTGTTGTGGTTTTTGGCCAAGAATCAAACCCAAAGGGGTTTGATTGTTTTGATTTCCTTTGCATTCATGTGTATTTGTAAGTCTTTTACTACCCTTTTTACATTGATTTAATTATATGTTCTATTCATGTATTGATCTTGTATCGAGAATCCATGGTTGAAGTTGCATGTTAGGATTTGAAGTGTATGACTGATTTGGGATGATTAGTAGAGGTGATAGGATAGTC
>BQNB010015386.1:10124-73357 GCA_026074375.1 Tanacetum coccineum
ACTTATCACTGTGTGGGAATATATACTGTTTCTTGACCTTTGAAATTTGAATCAGATACATGAGACGTAACTTGGCATATGGAGGATTCTTTTCAAAATGAGAAGGTGAGTAGGGTAATGTGTAAGAGTTTGTAATGATGGGTGTTTTATCATTATCATATATTGGTTTTTTTATATGTATTCATATGTGTATATCAGATATTGGTTCTTATTATGTATTCATATGTGTATATTTCTTTTGAACTTAATTAAAGGTTTTCATGGTTATTAAGTTGAACATAGATGGTTTTGTAAAGTGATACAAGTAAATGGCCTTGTTTCACAAATGTGAAATGAGTATGGTTTTTATCGTTACGCGTTCTAAAATATCCTTTTAGACACAAGGGTAATAATGGTGATGTCCGCGTGCTAATTACACTTTTCATGACAAGGAGTAATGTTTGACGATTATAAAATGACTTATCGTTGAGATTAACGGTAAATTTGCAAACTTGCAGTACATAACTTTTACTTAACTAAAAGAGAGATCTAATTTTCTTACGGGGTGCCACACAAATATGTGACAATAATTATAGAGTAACTTTCTCTGAACATGATAGTGAAATTACTAAGGATGATAAGGTTATAGGTAGAGGTATTAGGAAGAAAGGCTTATATGTGATGAAATTAAGAAATAAGACTTCTTCGTGCATTCCAACGGACTTTAACGATAGGTATACGGCTTCGCTTGAGTTGCTTGACCTCGCGGTCCATAATCTCTACATGTTCCTCCAGGGGTATAACAAGGGTGTCATCAGACAAACATTTCTTTAGGTTACAAACGTGGAATACATTATGCACTTGGCTAAGCTCCTGGGGTAATTCTAATCGGTAAGCTACTGGACCAATCCTTTCTATGATTTCAAAAGGGTCGAATATAATGAGGGTTCAACTTTCCATGTTTCCCAAATCGAACTACACCCTTCCAGGGCGCGACCTTGAGCATAACCTTATCTCCGACTTCAAATTTAAGGGGCCTACGACATTTGTAGCCATAAGCTCTTTTGTTTGATCCCCCCATTTGCGGCGCTTGCATGCGATCTCTAATCTTGAAAATCTTCTCTGTAGTCTCGTGAATGATATCTGGTCCAGTGAGTTGTGCTTCTCCGACTTCAGCCCAACAAACAGGTGAACGACACTTCCTACCGTAAAGTGCTTCGAACGGTGCAACTTTAATGCTCGTGTGATAACTATTATTGTACGAGAATTCTACCAAGGGTAGATGTCTATCCCAACCATTCCCGAAGTCAATTACGCAAGCTCTTAGCATGTCCTCTAATGTTTGAATGGTTATCTAACTCTGACCATAGGTCTGAGGGTGATAAGCAGTGCTCAGGTTCAACTGCGTACCCAATGCTTTATGCAAGGATTGCCAAACTCTCGAAGTGAAATGGCTATCATGATCGGAGATGATTGACATCGGTATTCCATGTCTTGCTACTATCTCCTTCATGTATAGCCTCGTCAATTTTTTTGTCGAATCTGTCTCCCTCATTGGCAAAAAGTGAGTAGACTGGTATGACGTCAACAATGACCAAATCGATCGAATCATGCTGCCGTTATTTGAGAGTAGCTTGGTGATGAAATCCATTGTGGTAATCTTCTCCACTTCCATTTTGGTATATTCGGTTGTACCATAAACCAGAGGGCCTTTGATGTCAGCCTTGACCTTGGACAAGTAGGCATTTGCTACATATGTGGCAATGTCAGGCCTTCAATGTTTGGACCACAAATACCAACATTTCATGTTCTGGTACATCTTGTCAGAATCTTGGATTAATAGAATTTACTTTGACTTATGTGACGTGCATTAATCATAGATCCTCGTGTCACCATAAACATGGTAACCAACTCCTATTATCCAAACATAATGTTCCATCAGCGCGGGCTTCTAACTTCTTTAGCATGCCACTAATATCTTCTGCCTCAATGTTCTCGATCTTGACTGCTTCTCTCTGAGCTTCAAGGATTCGTGACGGAAGGTCTAAGCCAATGGTCACAACTAAGGCTCTTACTCATAACGGTTCGATCCTTTCCTTTCGACTCAACGCATCTGCTACGACATTTGCTTTCCCCGGGTGATAACGAATTTCGTAATCGTAATCACTTAGAAGCTCTATCCATCGGCATTGCCTCATATTGAGGTCTTTTGGTTTAAGATATGTTGTAGGCTCTTATGATCAGTGAACACCACACATTTTGTGCCATACAAATAGTGTCTCTAGATCTTCAGGGCGAACACTACCGCTCCTAACTCCAGATCATGAGTGGTGTAGTTCTTCTCGTGAACTTTCAGTTGCCTAGAAGCGTACGCAATAACCTTCATCCGTTGCATCAGTACCGTACCTAACCCTTTTATGGATGCATCACAGTACACTACAAAATCATCACTGCCTTCCGGTGGTGCTAAAATAGGTGCAACACATAGTTTTTGCTTCAATAGTTGGAAAGCTTCTTCCTGTTCTTCACCTCAATCGAACTTCTGGTTCTTCTGCGTAAGCTCAGTCATAGGCTTAGCTATTTTGGAGAATCCTTCGATGAATCTCCTATAGTAGCCTGCAAGACCTAAGAACTGGCAAATTTCCGAAGGAATGGTTGGAGATGCCCAATTCTTAACAGCCTCAATCTTAGTTGGGTCTACGTGAATACCACTGCTATCGAACACGTGTCCAAGGAACTTCACCGTATGGATCTAAAATTTGCACTTAGAAAATTTGGCATGCAGTTCTTCCTTCTTTAACAACTCTAGAATAGTCTTTAGGTGTCCTTCGTGTTCTTTCTCGTCACGGGAGTATATGAGAATATCGTCAATGAACACAATCACAAACTTGTCCAAGTATGGTTTGCACACACGGTTCATGAGGTCCATGAATACCGCAGGTGCGTTGGTCAACCCAAAAGGCATAACTTGGAACTCATAGTGTCCGTATCGTGTTCTGAAAGCAGTCTTGGGAATATCTTCTTCTCTAACCCTTAACTGATGATAACCTGACCTTAAGTCAATTTTTGAGTAGATGCTGGATCCTTGCAACTGGTCGAATAAATCATCGATCCTTGGTAAGGGATAATGATTTTTCACTGTAAGTTTGTTCAACTCACGATAATCGATACACATTCGGAAAGATCCATCTTTCTTTTTGACAAACAAGATTGGTGCTCCCCACGGAGAGGAACTTGGTCTTATAAAACCTTTGTCAGAAAGTTCTTTTAGCTGTTCGGCTAGTTCTTTCATTTCTGCAGGTGCAAGACGGTAGGGTGCGCGTGCAACAGGTGCAGCTCCGGGTATTAACTCGATGTGAAATTCTACTTGGCGCGTCGGGGGTAGTCCTGGCAATTATTCAGGAAATAATTCCAGAAAGTCCCTGACAATAGGCACGTCTTCTATTCGTTTTTCGGGGATTTCAGTTTCCTCCTCCTTCATCATTTGAATCAAGAACACTTGACATCCTTGGTCGATGTACTTCTGCGTTCTGATGCTCGAGATGACTTCTAATCTAGATTCGTTTTTAACTTCGCTTCTTTCGCCTTGTACAATTAGCATATCATTTCCATACGGAACACGAACGTACTTCTCATAACACACAACCTCCGCGCGATTCTTGACTATCCAATCCATTCCGACAATGACGTCAAAACTTCCTAGTTCTATTTTGGAGTTATAGTCGTAATTTTAAAACAGGGTGATGGTTGTAAGTTAAGAGTACACCCTCTTAAAATAGTCGTTGTGGTTAGCGACTTTCCATCGGCTAACTCCATACTATAATTAGTGTCTAGGGTGGTAGGATGGATGTCTATATATTTATTGAAAGCATATGACACAAAGCTTCTATCCGCACCGATATCAAATAGCACCAAAGCATAAACATTATTGATCAGGAACGTACATTCACCAAATTGTTATCCCCTTTTTTTTTTTACCAAACAGCAGCCTTAGCACATAGGCTGTATACTCTGCCAGGTGCTCTGTGTCCTCCTTGAGTGCTGGTTGATGCTTGGTTATTTCATTTAGGGTTTCCTTGATTTTGCCTTTAATTGTTCTGAGGATTTTGTTGGTTGCCTCGAATTTGGTTTCCACCACCTTGCTTCATTGTTCGGACACTTGTTCACTCTGTAAATGCTCCCTTCTCACCACATCCAAAACAAGTAACATCACTTCCCTGTCCTCCTTGGCTTCCGAGTCCTCTTTGGTTTGTAAGGCGAGGTGGTGCTCGGCAGTCTTTGGCCTTATGTCCTACCTTTCCACAGTTGTAACAAGCAGGAGGGCATGCGTTAGTGTGGTGTCGTCCACACTCTCTGCAGTGGGGTAACTTGCCAACATAAGAACCTTGCCCAGCTTAAAACACCTTGGTGTCTCTAGGAGTTTGCTGTTTTGGTTTGGGTTGAGGTTGCTTTAGTGTTGTTGGTGTTGTTGGGGTTGTGGTGTGTAAGTGGTTTTCGTTCCATTTCTGGTTTGTCACCCGAGTTTTCTCTAACTCTTGGTCTACTTGGTACATCAAACTTGAGCCATTGTCAATTACTTTCATTGTAAGGCATGGTTTAGACGATGGTTTCGTTACCCTTGATACTCAAAGGTAGACCGTCGATGGTACGTTCCAAACAACCCGGTCTACGTTGGGAGTACCATTTCAGGCTTAAGAGCATGAGTTCTCGAAACGTTGGATTTGTAGGCGGTACAGGTTTGTGCCTTTCACTTTTAAATTCCACAGTTCATTTTCCATCTTGCTTGACTTCATTTCGAGGAAAGTACTTCCGGATGATACATAGCCTTGAAAATCACTTCAAGTGTTGCTTTATGAGCGGGTTATCGAGAGTAACAGATACGAACTCATACATGTTCCCCAAAGTTATGGCTCCAGCTAGCTTGTGCTATCGAAGCTCGGAATTTGGACTCTGTCACCTTCTGCCACGTTGCTAATCCCAAATTGAGATTCTAGTTTCTCGAACCATCGGGTTAAGCCTACAACACCTTCAGTACCACGAATCTTTTCTTGCATGACTACACGGAATTCTTTGTAGTTGCATGCCTTATTCTAGGAAGAGTTGGACCCTAGGTTGGTCTCTTTTGAGTAACGTGCAGCGATTGAGTCAAAGCCGTGGCAGCGCGAGTGCTTCAGCTACTCTTGTAGCAATGACCTGGTCAAGCATCTGAGTGTCAATGCCACTGTTGATGTCCATGTTGTTTCGGTTGGTTGAACGGTTGACTGGAGGGTTTCGGTGGACAATTGGGCGTCATCCGGGTGCCATTTTCTATAAGAGGGACAATGTAAATGACAGTTATGATACGTATAAAAATTATATGCGTAAAGATGGTCACGTTACTACAAATGGCATGTCTTTTGAAATCAATACTATTATTATTCGCAAACATGATACTTATTTCAAAGAGTAAGGGGATACAAGAGTTCACTAGCCATGACAAACCCATAGCTTAGTGGTTATACAAAAGCCATAAATAAAACTAGTTGTTCTTACGGTAGATTTGCTGGACCGCTTCCTCGAGTGCCTCCTTCCTCTTCTGCCGTGCTTCTTCTTGAGCATTAATATCACGATCCTCCGCATCCTCACACATTTGTCTAAGTTGAGTAATCAGTTCGTCCACAGATAGTGTCTCCAACGAATTTTCCTCAACTCGGGGCTTCACATCCCACAATGTCATGAAGGCTTCTAACTCCTCCAAACAGGCATTTAGGTAACGGTCCATGTCCTCGAGAATGGTATACAATTGTCCTCTCAGGCGTGTCGTGCATACGGTCAAGACTGCTTCAGGAACATGCACCGAACTCTGACCAGTTTCTGTCCCGTAGGCAGTTAGAGCTTCTTCTCTCCAGGTGGGGTCCATTTCAGCAATCATCCGTTGGTAAGCAGCCTTTGGACTTGGGGTATTCAGGTTGAGGGTGGGGTAGTAAGAGGGTCAAGTTGATAACTCACATCAGGTTTCAATAGCAGAATTTCAGGCACGTTCAGCAAGGATTTGGCTCAATGGCATAAACAGACATACGAGCGGTTACGTCTGATAGTTGGGGGGATAATGATGGTAATGGATGGCAAAAATAAGTAATCATGAGAGTAGGACGGTCTACCTGTGATACCAACTGAGGAGTGTGTTAGGGAGTCTGGGAGGTACCAGTATAGTGTTATCGCTGTGTCTCAATTCATCCGAGTTCGACATGTCGCTGAGACAAGAAAATATGAAATAAAGATATAGGTATGTTTCAAAATATGCATAGTTAAGCCTGTTTAATACACATGTAACCCATATTAAGTATATGTATATGTTTGATACAATGTAAACCGCATATTAAAGTTATTGTATCTTATATATGTCTATTTCACATGTATCCTATTTTAATATATATGTTCTCTTTGATTGTTGATTCCTATGTACCCTATATTGAGAAAACAACAATGACAGACAATAAAAGCATAATAAGCATGTTAAGCAGATAAGTAGTTATAGTCTAGTGCTACCTAATGCAACCTAGTTCTCTATAACTCAGAGCTCTAATACCAATCTGTTACACCCCCAAAATATCAGAGTATAATGGCAGCCGAGGGCGTGTGACTTCATGATTATCATACTTCTAAGCAGTACAGAACGACCTCTATATGAGACGTTTTAAGAAAATTGATCACTTGAATTAGGAAATAATAAATTGTTTAAACATTCAGCGGAAGCATAAAACAGACAATACGACATAGTTTTTAAATAGTATAAGTGATCTTCAGATAACGGGAAATGACTGCAATGCATGAGACTTCATATAGCATCTTCGTTCTTAATACCTGAGAAAACATTGCTAAAGTGTCAACATAAAGTTGGTGAGTTCATAGGTTTGTTTAAGCAGAAAAAATGTAGTGTTTATGAATCACAAGATTTCATCCACATATGACAATATAACAGATACAAAGTCATATAAATTGCATTACTATTGTCTAAGCTCATGACACCGAAGCGTTAACATATACCAACAATGAAGGAATGCCCTTGCAGGTGTCTAACCCGGGACACCCGTAATCTGACTCAAATGAAACTGTGTTTGCTTGACTAATGTCAGTCCAAGACAAACAGGGATGTCAATCCCGATAGATCTATCCATAACATTCGCGCTCACTTAACCAACCTAATTGGTCAAGCAATTGACGGTTCATGATAATTCGGGCAGATAGCAACTTGGGTTAAATAGGGACTTAGACCAATCAGTAATGAGTAATTGTACTTGTATTCACACGTTTGAAATAAGCAATGTTCTCACCCCAAAAGATGATTTAAAACAGTAGAGTAGGGGCTATGAAAACTCACCTTGTCAATTAATCGCCTTGAATGGGGAGATTGAATCTATACGCGTCAAATAGTGACTCGGTCAACACCTAAGCAGTTACGATAAATCTGAGTGTCCATTCTAAAGATTCGATATATGAATTATCCAATTTATTTGCCTAATAATAAATTATCGCTTTGCGTTCTCATATCTTTGATTAGACCGTTGGCTCTAGGGATGATACACGACTACGCACATATAAGTATTTATACATAATTTGATGTAATTAGGTGCTTAAAAATCGCATGGTCACATTGTTAAAATAATAGAATTTATGTTTTAATAATATAACTATTATTTACCAACTATTGAGTTACATATATATGTTTATCTCGCTCATTTACCTACTCTAGTCATCACTTAAGCCTCGTCTGAATGTCCGTTTTATATATTGCAGTCCATGCGAGGACGTCTAAAAATTTTGTAAAAATTATTTACTTGTATTTAATGTTCTTATGTTTCATGGTTTACAATTTAAATCATATGGCTTTTAAAATCCATATTTTTAATACTCAATATGGTTTGGAAGATTAATTTTTAGTGTCATAACTAAAATATATGAGTCTGGATAAATCGCTTCCCGTTTAAATTTTGGTTTCATTGTTAATAATTCTAAAGATCGAAAAAATAACGTTCTCACTTCTTGATTTTACTCGTTTCAAAAATAACGATACTCTTTAACGAGCTGCCAAACCCACTTAGAGCTCGAACCGAGATTTCGTATAGTTATGATGTAACATATCCTCTGCGTCAAAGTTTTTATAATTGATAATGTATAAAGGTTCCCTATGTCACACTTGTCATGAATTAGATAACATGTATCCCTTTTATATTACAAAATCCATCAGTTATATGCGTACAATATATAATAAGCTTTGTCCACCTCTTTTCTTTCATTTTTGCTGCTCACCAGAGCAAACAACAGTGAGTTTTGTAATACACTCATTGTTTTTGGTTTCATCTCTTCACGCAAAACCTACATTTATTATATATATATTAAGTATAATATATTTTCTATATATAAGTATATATATATATATATATGTATATTTATATATATATATATATATATATATATGTATATATATATATATATATAATAGTTTTCAATCTATTTTGCATGTTTACAACTTGTATAGTTAGCAACGAGAAGACTCCAATTCAAGACACGAGGACGATCTTCTCGTCCTTTGTAGAACGCACGGCTACAATAGCAGCAACAACTTTCCATGGTTCATTTGCGTGTGATTCGATACAAGTTGGTGTCGAGTAGGTGCGAGGCTTTGGTATGAAACAACAAGCATGAGTTGCTTGGGTTCCTATGGGACTGCGACGTCCTAACCTTGAGCTAACGACTCGCGGTGGTTCGTCACACGTCATATTGGTTAGCCCAGTTAATATGTCTTGTAACGAACCGCAAGGACGAGGCCTTCGTCTCTCGTGGACCGTAATTTTGGCAAGGACAGTAACTCTCTCCTGGCTCATTTACATGCAACATGAGTTGGGTCAAATCGTGCTAAGGTATCATGGGGTCATAGGGCTAACCATCGAACAAGCCATGTGAAAACCCTAGTTTCTACTCATCCCTAGTGCCAACGCTTCCAACCAGTTATGAGTATCGAGTTTTGCTAGTGAAAGTTGTCGCATAATTTTTAGTTTCGGCATGCTTGATACTAGGTTATGTTAGGTCGAATGTTTACGTGTCATATTTCATGCGTAGCACGACAAGAGCTCGGCACACGCACATATACAAGGTCCATGCATGGGCGGTGCCATGCATGTCGCATGCTTGTCATGCAAGGTCGAGACCCTCGTCTAGTTTTGCAAAAGTCTTGATGTGTTTATTCATGTCGTACCTTAAATACAAGTGTTGTACATAGTTTGGACACTTTAGCAGACTTAAAGGATTCTCACAAAGGTCCAAGTATCGCTAAATGGGTCAAGGCGTGACGATGACGAGAAGCTTAAACCAACCCTTAGTTAATACTACTCCGAACCCGACGTCTCTTAGCTCTTGACCTCAATGAAGCTCGAACTCGAACCATATAGTTTACTTCTTGTATTTTTCAAATTTTAGTAGTGATAGAATTGTTCATGCATGGTGCCTCATTTATACACAAGGTCTTTGATTGGTTACTGAAATGTTGCATGTGGAATGACCCTATGTACTAATATGGAGCCTAATGTAGTTTTCTTAATATGTTATCATCCTTGCCATTTTTCTTAATACTATTAAGGAATCTCTACTATATCTTGTTCTCCCATGGGACACTGTATCAGGTTTTTATTAAGACGTATCAGGTGCGATGGAGATGTTCAAAATAAGAAAATGGGTAGGGTAGTGTGTAAGGATTTGTGATGATGGATGTTCTCATTATTATTGTATATTGGTTTATATACATTCAAATGTTATTATACATCTGATTTTTTATGATTATATATATAATTTATTTTTTCTTTGTGATTCAATTATAGTTGTCTATGGTTATTAATTTGTATGTATGCGTTTTATGAAGTGTTAAAGTTAAATGGCCTGTTTTACAAAAGTGAAAATAAGTTTGGTGTGTTATCGTTACGCGTTCTAAAATATCCTTTTTAGCACAGAGTAATAATGGTGTTATTCGCGTGAAAATTAACTTTCTTCTATGCAAAAAGTAATGCATTTCTGATCATAAAATGGAATCTGGTTGAATATTGATCGGTAAAATTTGCTAAACTTGCTTGTACGTTACTTTTACTTAGCGAAAAGATAATCTAATTTTTCTTCGAGTTATCACAGAAAATCAGTCAACCGTATTTTGAAGAACGTAAACAGCATTTGGAAATTCAAGGACTGAAAAGCTCAATTACAAGTCAAAGTAAATTGCATAAGGAGTTGAAGGAAACTCATAGAAAAGATGAAAGGAAATCTGTGGAAAACTTTGTTTAAAAAATACTCGGTTTGATTCGACACTTTCGAAATGCTTTTAAAAGTCAAAGACAATCCATTTTAGGTAAACCAGCTATTTTTTCAGATTCTCTTGCAAAGAAAGATTTCTCAAAGTCAAAGCCAGTTACCACACAAAATGTGTCTAATGATTTTTTAAACCAGTCACTGCACAGATTTTGCCTAAGAATATGTTGCCAATTGTCAAGAACACAAATGTGATTGCACCAGCAATGTATAAAGTGCACACAAAGCCTAATCGAACTAGAACACCTCAGTTGCATCAAGACATTAGGAAACCTAACAAACGCGTGTCTTTCTCTACAAGAGTAATTCCCACTACTAGTGTTAGCAGACCACAGCTTAAGAGTAATCAACTAGAAGATAGAGTCATGTCTAACAATAGTCAAGGGAAGGAGAAAAAAGTAGAAGACCATCGTAGGAATTATAAGTTTTCTAATAATAAAACGTCTGTAACTGCGTCTAATGACAGTTTGAATGCTAAGACCTTAAATGTTAACTTTGTTTGTGTTACTTTTCGAAAATGTATGCTGAATGAAAATCATGATTTGTGTGTTCTACATTATATCAATGGCGTGAATTCTAGGACTAGACAACCAATGGCTGTTATCCCACGATATAATCCAAACACAACAATAATCTTTACCAATATGCTAGAAAATAATAAGAAAACTTAGAGAGAGAAAGTAGACCAACGACGAGAAACAAAGTGGAATTTGATTCTAGAGAATTTAGAGGATTATCAAGTGAGGAAATAGTAACCACACTCTCTCTCCATGTGCCAACAGTGTGGGGAGGGTTTCTATTTTGATCCAATGCCTTGCTAGGTGGCGAATGGGCTTGTAACTTGGGCCGGGCTTGGCATAACTTGGGCTTTGAGCCCGAAACACGGACAATATTAGATTACAATCCAAGCCCGTTGAACCTGACTAGCCTATTACAATACAAGACCTAGTTTGACTTTCTAAGACCGATAACATTATTGTTTGACTTAATATAATTAAGGCTAACAATCTCCTACAATGTTGAGGTCTTGTCTTGTTTGTAACAACTTTTATAACACCCTGTGTTTTCAAGTCATTGACGACGTCGATAAATCCGCAATGTACCTTTTTTATTGTACGCATTTGCTTTAAATCATAAATGTTAAGCTAAATCGCGTAAGCTAAAAATTAGCGTTCAATGTAAACGGGCATCAAACAATTAAATGTTTACATCAAACAAGGGTTAAGTAATTATTTTGAGGATAATTATTAACTTTGTTCATTTTATTTTTATCGGATACGTAAAGTGTATACGTTTCGTGATAAATTGCGTTTAGGCACTCCCGGAACCACCAAAACTTTTCTACGCTTCAACAAATACCAACATTTATACCCAATACATAAAAGTTACAAAAATATATCATGTATAGCATATATATGCCGAATTTGTGGTAATTGATACAAAGATATAAAGAAAATCTTCCATTTGGTCAAATGTACATCTCTTTCATTAATACCTAGCCCCCCACTGCCTCTTCTCATGATAACTACTACCATGCCTTGTCTCTTGCCTTAGACCAGACCAAGGACCACTCTAGGACATACCATGTTCCTTGATAAGTCTGCATTTAATATACATGTATCTAAGTGATGAGAGAAATCATACATGCTTAAACTTGGTAAAAATTCACAAAACCTCTCCCTTTGTCTCTCTATATGCTACGGCATACACCAAGCCCCCAACACAATCCATACAAAATTTTATTCAACCTATACCCTTCTATACACATCCATTATAAGACATTCTAAGGTATTTCCAAGCATTGGCTACCCTTTTACAAGTAATAATCAAGAAAAGGAAGCTAGGGATTTTATTGAAGAAAACAAGGGTTTTCTTGGTGCAAGTTTGGATTTTAAGGCTAAACACGGGTTTAGTATTTGTTTATCATCATCTTCATACACCATAAGGTCTACTTGAACTCTGTTATTATTCTTGTAAACTTTCTTTGTATGCATATGTTATTTCTATTTAGTTTAATCACCATTTAGGATTTTATCATGAAAATGGAGTTTATACTTGAAATGATCACATGGATTACTTTTATATATGTTGTGTTATTACATATATCATGATAAAAATGATGATAAAATATTGTATCATGTTGTTTTGGTGTAAACATGATTATGGGTTAATTAGGGTTTTTATGATCTCTTAATATGTTTTAAGTTAAAGAAATATTATGGACAATGTTAATATTGGATTATGAACTTTATACACATGTTTTATGAGTTAGTAATATGAAGTTATAAATGGGGATACCTAAGTATTTTTAATCTTTAATTAAGCTTTCAAAAAGTCTATAGTGGTAAAACCTAAAAACTGGTTCAAAACTGGACTTATGAAGGTTAGGTTGAACATTCACGTTCCCAAGTGTCTTAAAAACTATATTAATTTAGTTTTTTATAAGATAATACATCTTCTCCCTCCCCTTCCCATGACCTTCCGAAAAAGTAAGAAACTTGTCAACGGAAATAAAATTATCGAAAAGTTACGGTATAATAGGTTAAAAACAAGTTATACGCTATTAAACGGAGTCGTAAAAGATTTTTTATAAAAACATTTTTATTTAAAAAAATTGTATAAACAGCAAGTGTTGATTTTTTTAACAAATTATTCTATATTTTAGATTCCAAAATGTTAAGCTCGTAATTTTTCAATTAATAACGAACGAGTTATGAATTTCGCGAGTTTACGACAATTAATACTTTTATAAAACTATTTTTATAAAAGTTACTATTCATGACAGAAAGTTATATTTTTGTAAACCTCATAAAATTATAGAACTTTCAATAACGTGAACGTCCTCGAAAGAATCGTTAAAAACGGAGCTATAACGAATAAAATACGACATTTACGGGTTTTACGACAACAAATACGATTTAAATAAAACTCACGTCTGATGTGAACAGTAAAAGTTACTGTTCACCAGAGGGTCAAAATATCGAAAATGTCAAATTATGATAACTCGTCCTAATACGAAAAGATGGACATAAGAAACGTTAAAATCGGGCTTAAAACGCAAAAGTTATGCTAGTTTTACTAAAACGGAAATTATAAACGTTTTAACTTATTAAACGCAATTTTACCAAAACCATTAGTTGGTGATTGAACTATGTAGAATTATATGCGGTTATCAAAGTACTATATTACTAGGGAGTTTCATAATGAGGCCTCTTCGGATGGCGTATCGACGAGTTGTTGGATTTACGATTTAAAGTGTCCTAACTCCTCGAACGTCATGTCATGACCTCTTAAATTATGATAGCCCGAACGATAGTACGATGTAACAACTATAAGATTATATTCAAGTACTCAGTACTTATACTCGACCCTATGACTTAATTTAGGTTGCATTCGATCTTTTACGTGACGCTTTATCTGCGATATTTGGATTATCAGAACTCAAGGTGAGTTCATAGCCCCACATTTTTACGATTTCAATGATTTATAATTATGGGGGTGGAAACATGCTTTGTTTTATAAATTGGACACAAGTATTGATTACATGTTTGCCTAAGTACCGATAACCTAGTTAAGCCCATTATCATGAACTGTCAATTGCATAGATGTAGTTGGGAATTACATTATGTGAGCGCGAATGTTATTTAATAGATCTATTCGGGAAACGACCTCCCCGTTCGGGTGACTAGCTATCACCTGAGACATACGAACGTTATTAGCAGTTGTCGCATTTTAGGATTGTTTTTTAGGGTTGAACATCTAATCGGGCATAAATTTGCCAATATATAGTTTAAATTGCAGGAAGATCGTCGGAAGCTTCAGTGTTATGAGCTTAGTTGTGTAAATGTATCTAGTTTTTTTGTGATGCCTGCATATGTTGCATTTACACTAAAAAGTCTTGCGGTTCTGCATATTTGATTTTATCAAACCTATGAATTCACAAACATTATGTGTTTGACGTTTTTAGCAATGTTTTCAGGACGGTTAATAGGCAGGATGCCAAGGATGCATTGGGTTACATTTTGGATTGCACGCTTAAAGATTTAGGTGCATCATATTTTGGGAAATGTATTGTCAACTTTTGAAATATTCAACAATGAACAAGTAAAGCTATAAGCTTTTGTATTAAGTCTTTCAATTAAATCCAATGTATCATTTTAAACGACTTTTTGTGTCGTTCTTGTATATCTTGTGCTATTGATCTTGAAGTAACACGCCCCGGACCCTTATTCCGTTGCGACCCAATTTGGGGGTGTTACAACTTTGTTCATTCATGCTTTGTAATCTTGATTTTGAGCCTTTATCTTTTGGCTTTGAGTTCTTGAGATTGTTTTCTTGCATCATCTCCTTCACTTAAATTATCTAGATTTAACTTCCTTGATCAACTTGTGCTCTTGACCAACATGCTCATACTTGTTACATTCTTGTTTGACATATGTGATTATATGTCTAACAACCTCCCCAATTGATGATTCTTTATTTGACTTTGAGGCTCTTTGATGGTGGGGAAGATTAGAATCAACTATCTTGACGTTGAATGATTGACTTTGAAAGCTTGAGTATGAGCATGTGGTTTATGAATCTGACTTCGCTGGAACGAGGCTGCAACACCGATGTCTTATCCTGAAATAAAACAGTTAGCAATAAAAGATGAATTTGGCTTTGTCATTCATCTTGAGTTCGGTTGCATTAACCTCCGGTTTCCCATTTTATAGTATAAATACTATACCTGTGATCAGGTAGATTCAAAGAATCTCCTTGACAGGGTTTCCAGCTCAAAGCGTAGGATCGTCTAACACAGATGTATTAGATTTACCATGCTTGCTAGTTCTCATTACCGGAACGTCTCAAAGCAGACAACACGGTAAGAGTGAATCAGATAGTTACTATCTTTCTGATTAAGGTCGTCCATTCATTTACTGGACCAAAATTGTTATAGTTATCACAAGCTTGGATTCATCTTGAATCTTGCAAATCATCCTACCAAGAGCTTGTTTGATGCTGGCTCAAGCAGGATTTCCATCTTCACTGTGAATATCTTAAGTATCACTCAGATGTTCTGGCAGATCTCAAGGATAAGCGTAGGACTCTTTGTTACAACTTGAGAACTTTGTGGTGTTCAAAAAGTGTTATTTTGAATTGTGTCCTAATGAGATTTATAATTTGATCTCTTTGGCTCTAGACTCGATTTGTGCACTTTTGTTTTGGTAATGGAGGCGGAGCATACTCCACCTATTAATATTAAAATCTTACTTGAGTGAGACTGAATATGAAACGTGTGTATCTATTGTGACAACTGAGGACAAGTTTCTATTGAGGAATACTCGAATGGCTTGGGTAGGGGTTATGCAGTGCATCAATGGGTCCATGTACGACTTTCTTCAATTAACCAATCATCGAGTTTGATTTTGTTAGATTATTGATTGACCAGGTTTCTGCCTAAGGTGTAAGGAGGGTTCTTTCTTTTCAACATTTATCCATACATTTCTTTTAATTCTTCAAACCCCTGAATGCTTACAAGACGTCATTACTAACACTTGTTGTGATTGTTCCAGTGTTAGCTCAATCTTAGTCGGCATTCTTCCCTTATACACATGTCATCTCCTATATTACCTAAGGACGTGCGTATTTCTAACTATGGAGTGTCCTTTGGGTAGATCACCTCGGTTTCTGGTTGGATTTCGTAGGACTTATTCCTAACTTAACCTCCTTATGACATCAGAAAATCGTCGTAATATTAATAGGTTGTTGGGTTATTAGATCGATCCATATAAAACCATTTTCTTACACTGTTATTTTCAAATACTCCCGCCTACAACGGTGCTCCGATATTCGAAATTGTTAGAACATTTAAAGGAAAGAGATACATTGAGTCTTAAAGATGACATTCGTCTTATATCTCTATTTTAATCACATTTTCTCCCCTTATTTTAAATAAATAAAACACTTTAGTATGTTTTGAAATACTCAATTGCTTAAAAATTTGACAATCGAAAAATTTCCTATAGGGTAGAAAAATATATACCATGATATTGCATAGAAATTTAGATTCGCTGCTCCCCTTCAACAGTATATGTGGGATAAACAAATATTTAGTAAAACCTCTGAATTGGAATGAAATAGTGGATATGACACCAACAAAATGTTGAAGACGTAGTGAGATGCCTTAGTGAAACATGTCTATTAATAATGGACATTATAAGTTTCCACATTTTAATGTCACAAATGTGTATTGGATACATAAATTGACATTTATGAGATGTACCAACACATTAAATGCTTTGTTAAAAAAACTTCCCCCTCAGAAATTGATTCACATTAGAATGACATTATACGTACTACAATCTTTGAAAAATTATTGTGGAATGGATGTGTTGAACACATATTTTAACAAATACCACTTTTTATGGAAAAAATACCAAATTAATTATATTGTAGACAATTTGACATTGAAAGTTCTTTGTTAAAAATTGTGGTTCAAACGATTTTAAAAGATGACAGAAGGATTTCTCTTCTGTTTTAGTGTAAGCGCAATGAAGGTACACTTCCCTATATCATTCGAGACCGAGTTATGCATTGAAAAGTACATAAGTCATTGAGAAAATTTAAAAATGACATGTTTTGAAAGCATTTGAAACTCCTGTTCGGACTTCATTTACACGCCCGTGTCGATGTTATTCAAATTTTAGATACGTAACTGTTATCGATCCAAGAGACATGTCGAGAAGATTATTTTTGGTAATTTTTGAATGTTTTCTGATTTTATATTTTTGTTTTTTTTAGGTTTCTACTATTTTTCTATTTTCTTTTTGTTGGTTTTGTATTTTTTGATATATTCTTTTTTCCAAAAAAATTTTATTGATAAAAAATTAAAGAGAGAATAAAAATATTTACAAATTGATGTTTGATGGATCAAGGAGTCAATTGCCAGAAACCTCCAGTTCATCTGGAGGTCAAACATCTCATTACCGAGTCGTTCTGACAAGATACTCTAAAACCTACGCTTCCGATAAAGCTTTTAGTAAACAAGTCAGGCTAACTTGGTATTCAGTTCGACTAAGAATAAACAATACCCTTTCACCTCATTCCTTTTTATGAAGTGATATCTGACATCGATGTGCTTGGTACGGGAATGTTGGACTGGATTGCACGAGATGGCTATGGCTGCCTTTGAGTCACAATACATAGGTATTTTATCAAAGTGGAAGCCATAATCTGTGAGCTGAGTTCTCAACCATAGAACTTGTGGTGCAGCAGCAGAATAAAGACACCATACTAGTTCTGCTGAAGACATTAAGGTTCACGTCTGCTTTTTGGTTATATGACCAACTGACTTAACTATCACCACCTAGAAATTGTATGCCACCAGATGTACTCTTACGTGAATCGAGACAGCCCGCGTGATCCGAATCTGAAAAAGCAGTTAGTTCGAAACCGGTGTCCTTCTCGAAATACCAGAGACCCATGTTAATGGAGTCTTTAAGGTACGATAGATTGTTTGTACGCAAGTGAGATGTTTCTCAGTTGGTTTCGCTTGATAGCGAGCACAATAACATGTTGAATGTACAATATCTGCTCTACTTGTTGTTAAGTACATGAGTGCTCCAACCATACTACGATATTTTGTTTGGTCGACCAGAGTACCACTTAAGACAGCATCAAGTTTTTTTGTAGCCATTGGGAGGGTCCTCCAATGCATCACTGATGGTCGATACCATGCTTTTTAAGTATCTCTTGAGCATACTTAGCTTGGTTTATAAAGATACCACGAGGAGATTGGTGGATCTGAATTCCTAAAAAGAATTTTAGCTCCCCCATCATAGACATATCAAACTTGTTGTGCATTAGTTTTCCAAATTGTTTTGAAAGTTTTGGGTTCGTAGAACCAAAAATTATGTCATCAACATAAATTTGCACAAGCAATATGTCTTCCCCATGTTTAGTTATGAACAAAGTTGGATCAATAGAACCTTTTGAGAATCCTTTGGATACCAGGAAGTTGGAGAGTTCATCATACCACGCTCTTGGTGCTTGTTTGAGACCATATAATGCTTTCTTGAGATGGTAAACTTTGTCAGGATGATATGGGTCAACAAATCCATCTGGTTGGTTTACGTACACTTCTTCCTTCAGAGGTCCGTAAAGAAATGCTGTTTTAACGTCCATTTGGTACACTGTAAATGATTTGTGTGCAGCATACGCAATGAACAATCATACAGCTTCCAACCGAGCAACTAGTGCAAATGACTCTTCAAAATCAATTCCTTCCTTTTGAGCATATCCCTTAGTCACAAGACAAGATTTGTTGCGAATGACCGTATTTTCCTCATCACGTTTGTTTTTCCAGAGCCACTTTAAGTTAATGACATTTTTGCAGAGTGTCTTGTCGATAATTCCCATACATTTAGTCGATCACTGATGGAAGTTTCTTCCTGCATTGATTCAATCCATGCAGAATCAGCCATGGCTTCTTTGATGTTCTTTGGTTTGGTTCGACTCACGGTGAGTGCGAACATACACATCTCGCCATCTGTTTCTAGCTGACGTCTTGTTCTAACTGATTGAGAAGGATTTCCAATGACTTGTTCTAATGGATGATCTTTTGTCCAACGTTGTGCGGAAGGAAAGGGGGATGGAGTGATAGAAGTAGCATGTTTGACGACTATCAACATGAAAAGGATATGTTCCCTTTTCTTTTATACCGGCTGTACTGAAGATGTTGATAAATTCATCGTCGTCAAATTGTGCATTTTCTATATTGGTTTCTGCTTGAATAATGTTCTCAGGTGACACTGACAGTTGGTTTTGAGTTGTAGTTTGATGTGTTGAATGAATGTTCAGATGGAGGTAGATCTGCTCATCAGTTGTTGTAGAAGTGTGAGTTTTGTTATGTTGTTGACAGGTTATTGGGATTATCAGCAGCATGTACAGCGGAAGACTTTGATACAACAGGAGAATTTCCATTGAGTAATTCACTGAACATCGGGTCTATTCTAGCAATTCAGTCCATTTTGACGTTGTTACTGTCTCAGCCACTTGAGGAACATTTTCTTGACTTTGTGGACCGGGACTTAAACTGTCTTGATCAAGTACTGTTGTTGAACATTGTGGACCAGGGTCAGAACTAACGTGATCTTACGCCATTTGAGGCAATTCGTCAAAGTTAACATGAATTGTTTCAACTATCATTCTTGTTCTCTTGTTAAATACCCTGTAAGCCTTTGACTGAGTAGAATACCTCAACAAAAATACATGCATCCACCGGTTTCCTTTATTTTATCTAAGATTTTCACCATCTATTGACGAATGTAGAAAGAGAACCAAAGATGTGAATGAAATTGACTGACCAGTTTCGGGCATTGCTGATTGATAGGTGTTTTCTCATGTCGAGGAATTACAACGAGAACGGTTTTGAGTAAAACATGCTGTGTAATTGCTTAGCAACAAAAGAACAACGGAACTTTAGCGTGGCTTAGCTTGTCCTCGTGAGCAGCCTGACAAGAGTACGGTCTTGTCTTTCGACAACGCCGTTTTGTTCAGGTGTTTGAGCAGTTGACGTTTCGTGTCTTATTCCGTCTTTTGCAAAGTATAGATGAAGAGTTTTATTAATAAATTTCGTGCCTTTGTCAGTTCGATTTGTTGTAACTTGAGCATGAAGTCCTCTTTGGACAGTGTGAGGAAATCATTGAGAATCTAGGTGTTTCGTCTTGGACCTCAAGAAGTGAGTCAAGTATATCGGGAGTAGTCAGTAGTCATCAACAATTACGAGAACTATTTCTTTCCATTAATGCTTTCTACCCGCATTGGACCACATAAGTCCATGTGTAGAACTGGTAAACGTCTTTTAAGCTCAGGGTAGTCTTTAGTGAGAAAAAAGACTTTTCTTTTTGCTTTTCCACAGCTCACAAGAAGAAACAAATATGATATTATGACAAATTTCAGATTTGAAGGCCATTCACAATATTATTCTTGGAAAGCAGTGATGGTCGTCAAGCTTTAAATAAGATAGACGACGGATGCCGTAACCATGCTTGAGACGTGGTTGCCTTTAGCCATTAGCAATTTCGGATTGGGAGTTGTGAGTCTTGAAGGAGTAATGGATACAAATTTGTGCCAACGAGAACCTTTGAGAAGATCCACTTTTCCCCTTCAACATCACGGTTTTTTGTAACACGGTAGACTTCCAAAAAGCAACTTCCAAATTCGCATCACAGAATTGACCAACGGAGAATAAATTGTGATTAAGCCCTTCGACGTAATAAACCCTTTTGATAGTAATCGTTCCTTGAACCAGATCTCCATAGCCAAGAATTGGTGCAATTTGATCATTTCCAAACTTCACCGTTCTGAGAAATTTCTCTACAAAATTAGTTAGAAGTTTGAGATTTTCGGTCATGTGCTTTGAGCACCCAGAGTCTACGATGAATAGATGTGACTCTACGAGCTGCTTAGAATTAGAGACATGGTAGTTTGGACACAGTGGAACACCTAGGAGTCTTATGTTCCAAAATATTAGCAGTTCTAGATGCATTTCCTAGAGGCATGCTAATGTTTGGGTTAACATTGCCTTTTTGAGACTTAGGTTTCCAATTATATCCGGATGGAGTATACTTAGGATACCACCAACTGCATGTCTTACTAACTTGCTTATAGAACGTCCTAGTTATGTTTCTAGATTTCTTGACAGTGGAGTCTGTTGCATACGGTTTTTATTTACTGAATGTTGCAACAGATAGTTTTGATTCACATTTATGCATGGGTCTCTTTGTAAAACAGGCACAAGCCATTGGTTGTCTAGTCCTAGGAATTTACGCCATTGGTATAATGTAGACACACAAATCATGAATTTGTCATTTCAACACACACTCTTCCGCAGTAAACACAGATAAAATGTTAAACATTCGAGGTCTTAGCATTCAAACTGTCATTACACGCAGTTACAAACGTTTTATTATTTGAAAACTTAAACTTTCTATGGTGGTCTTCTACTTCTTGCTTCTTCCATTGACTATTGTTAGACACGACTCTATCTTCTAGATGATTGCTCTTAAGCTGTGGTCTGCTAACACTAGTATGGGAATTACTCCTGTAGAGAAAGACTACGCGTTTGTTAGGTTTCCTAATGTCTTGATGCACTGGGTGTTTCTAGTTTGATTAGGCTTTGTGTGCACTTTATACATTCCTGGTGCAATCACATTTATGTTCTTGACAATTGGCAACATATTCTGAGGCAAAATCTATGTAGTGACTGTTTTTAAAAAATCATTAGACACATTTTATGTGGTAACGGGCTTTGACTTTGAGAAATCTTTCTTTGCAAGAGAATCTAAAAAAATAGCTGGTTTACCTAAAATGGATTGTCTTTGACTTTTAAAAGCATTCGGTTGTCGTATAATCGTGATTTTTCAAACTTTCGTTTCCACAGATTTTCCTTTCATCTTTTCTATGATTCTTTTCAACTCACTTATTGCAATTCCTTTGTCTTGTAATTGAGCTTTCAAGTCTTGAATTTCAAAATACTGTTCACGTTCTTTTAGAAATACGTTTGACTGATTTTCTTTGAAAGATTTGTCATTTTTTATCTTTTCCTTACACTGTTGTAAATCAAGTTCAAGATGATCGCATTGTGTTTTCTAAAGTGCTTCAAGAACTCTTTGACATTGTTCTACTTTTTTGATAGGAGCTTTTTCAAGATGTTCACATTTTTCCCAGGTTTCTACGTAATCACATTGCAAATTAGTAAATTCATTCAGATCAGTGTACACACTAAGTATTGCATTCATGTGATTAGCATAGTAATATTCCCTTGAAAGTCGGTCGATTTCATTCAAAATCTGTGTTTTTTGAGTTTCCAGTTAAGATTTGAGAGTGTCTACTTCGTGTTTAAGATAATTAAAGTATCTCAGATCAGCAACCATTTCCTCGTTCAAACATAAGTGAAAATTTTCTAAGTCCGCATTGAGTCTGCTAATTTAGGGGCCAAAATTTCCTTCTATTGTGTTTTGAATGAAAAGATCGATGTTACCAAAATATGTTCTTTTGGCAATTGTTTGTTTGCAACGTTCCATTCCGTTAAAAATCGTGTCAACACTCTTTTTAATCTTGAAAAGTTCTTTAGAGCTTTTACACTTTTGATCCCAAGGAATGGATTCATCCTTCGTTTCTTCTAACAAGTTGTTTGTTTACGGAAAAGTCCTTTGGAAAAATCCTTATTAGAAAGATGTATGACTATCTTTGAGGTTTTTGAAAATAGTGTTGTTCCATCCGACTTTTTCCGTTGTGGGAAATACGAACAAATCATAAAGATTATTCAATGATCATATTCAATTACGGTTGTATTAAATCGCTTAATTTTGATCGACTGTTCTTTTTCAAGACGAATCATTTCGTCATAATCAGGGGCTACCTTTAACGCAGATTATCATTATGAGCAACATTGATATTATACAGCGAGGATCTCGCTCTGTGGAGCTTTCCTTGAGGAACTCAGGGTTTGCAAAACTCGTTTATACAATTACGATTAAGCATATTCATTGTTGACAGATTGCCGGTTTTAATATTCATTATCGCAAAAACCTTGACTTTGTTTTTCTAAAGCAATGACTTTATCAATGCCTTGTCTTCACGAGGTTTTGTAAATGCTTATAATCTGAGCCTCTTTGCTGTGTGACATTATGGAGATGTTGTATAGATGTGCACAAATGCTTCCTTTTTTCATTTCGAAATCGTTTTTGCGATTTAAATCCATTTATTTTCGAAAGTGTATATGCATTAGATGACTTTTCAAATTCGATTTATGTATGCATTATAATCCCCTTTAGCTTCTTTGCACAATCAATTTCCTACCTTTGACACATAATTTACATATTATACTTATCATGTTCCGCTTGGAATTCTTAAGGTCCTTTAAACATCAAATGATTGAGTCTAGGACAGATCATGTTTGCTTCTTTGAATGGTTATTTGATGATTTAAACTTTTATCTTAGTTTTGATAATCTTACAATTTCTCCTTTCAATTTTCAATAACTCCTTGTTTGATGATTCAAAAATTTTATTTCGGTTTTTGTTATCAATTTCACATTTTAGTTTCTGAATTATAAGAAGCAAGCTATAACGTTCTTGATCATGATAATCAGTTTCATCCTGGTCATCCTGAGCTCTATCATAACATATATCCGATGAATCAATAGTGATATTAGAGTCACCTTGTTCCGTCAGATATATGTCATTACTAGATTCAGGTTGCTCATGATGTTCATTTTCCATGGCAAACACATTATAGTTGTCATTATTGTTTTGTACCTTATGCATTGACTCATCATCAAAAGATTGGCTCAGAATTGTAAAGGATCATGGAGTTAGTAACTCTTGAGGTTGTGCCATTACATATATTGAGCTTCCAATGCCTGTTCTTCAGACTCATCATCTGTGTCATCCTTTTCCAATCAGCTTGTTCTGCATTTCAACTAAACCCATCTTCCTCTTGTTTACACTAATACATCTATTTCCTTATGATAAGCTGCATCCTTACTCGTTTTGGTTTTGACACTCTTGATTACATGCCCATCATTCCTTGCAATTATAAATTGAATCACAGACTTCTGACACGGAGTACTACATTTTCCCTCAGCTCCCAGGCAACATTGGACGCCTTCTAATTATCATATCCAGTTCCTCTGTTGATTGTTGGAGAATTATCTTGATTAGTTCGACTGGTGTTTAATGAAGTTCGAAGGTTGTTGTTGGTAGGTTTGTAGAAGATTTTCTTTAACGAGGAGAAAATTACAGGCAATGAGTTTGTTAATTCTCTTTTCCTTTGACATTTCTCTATCTTCAGTAACCGTTAGCAGGTTCCTGGTATCATAATTAGGAGCAAGAAGATTTGGTTAACAATTGCTTTTCCTCTTGTTTCGTGACTGTGCGATCTGGTGGAGGAATATTGAGTTGTTTTGAGGTAGGATGCGTTTTGATGATGGTAAACTGGTTGTTGTTGAGAACAAGTGCCAAGTGGAATTAGCAGTTAGTGGTCTTTTCAGTTCTTATCTCATTGACTTCATTCTGGTACTTTGCTTCAGAATTGTCATAAAGCTTGTAATAGGAGCACAGTCTTTAGCTCTTGACTCTGTTTACAAAGTTGTCACAAACCTTTGCCATTCTGGTTGTAGTTGAAGTAGAACTGGACCATTACTTGATGTTTTGTAACTGACACTGATTTCTGACAAGCTATTCATCATTTGTAAAACGTGAGTAAATATATTCAAGTGTGTCACCATCGTGATGTGAATTTTCCAACTCCAATATAAATGGTTTCAAGATCTTGAACCATTGATTAATTGTCACCTTGTTTCAACCTTTCAAGGCTTTACACATTTCAATGCATACGGACAAGCATCAACTGGGAGTACGATTTCGCTTATCTATCCCTGTGAGTTGATCTGAACGGATTCAGCTTCGGCATTTCAGTTGATCTTGTATGTCTTGTGAAACATTCTTATAGTTCTCCATATACCTCTTTGTAGTTGTTTTAGAACTACCTTCAGCAACTGGAACTGTTTTCTCAGCCCATGATACTGTATGGTTGGATTTTTGGAGACATTGTGGATGAGCTTCACTGTTAAGGTTTGTGTCAATGTATCTCTTGATTTAGTTTCCATTGAACATAATTAACCGGTGCTAACATTGGTGGACGATCTTTGCTACCCGCTTCCATGATAGCATTATGAAGAGCATTCGATGATTGAGTTTGCAAATTGGTATTTAAATTTGACATTTTGATGAAGTTGTTGTAAATGGATATCAGATCTTAAGTGTTATGAAGTGATTGATTGGGGTTTTAAATAAATTAACGTTCACGGGATTTACAAATCTATTGATAAAACGAGAAGATTGTATCTTTTGCGGGATTTTACCAAAACTCAAGAGAAACGTGGTTAACGTTTTTGTTGTTAAAAACTGTTGATTAATTGTCCTTGTAGTCCGAATTAAAGTCCTTCAAGTTTGTTTGTCTTGATGTTATGTTTTGATTAAACGGTGATTAATAGATTCCCAAATTCGGTCAAATACCACCCAAATTCGGTAAGGTCGAATTTTTTTTTGGGAAATTAGGGTTTCAAAACATGGGTTTTCAATGGACAAAACGTAGGAGCAAATCTCAACTTGTAGATAAAACTCAAGAGCAAAACGCAGTGACTTTTGAGCAAAACGTAACGAGTATGAGCAAAACGCAACGAGTATGATCAAAACGAACGATGTGCGAGCAAAAACGCAACGGAATCTAATCAAAACGCAAACGAGTCTGAGCAAAAACGCAATGAATATAATCAAAACGCAACACTTCTTGGTCAAAACGCAACACTTGAGCAAAACGCAACGAATATAATCAAAATGCAATGAGTCTGAGCAAAACGCAACGAATATAATCAAAACGTTATCAACTCTTGGGGCAAAACGCAATCAAGAAATTAATTAGGCAGAGTTTCTCTTTGTCAAAACGCAGTGAGGGTCATCGACTACCAAAACGCAACCTGAAAAACAAAACAAAACGCAACAAGTACAAGTTGGACCACAAGTCGCTTTAAGGCTGTACTTTTCTTTGTCTTTATACACAAAACGCAATGCTTTTCTAAACCAAAACGCAACCAAGAATTACTTGATAATAACCAAAACACAACCAAGAAAAATTCTTTAATCTTTTATCTAGGCCACGAAATAAGTTGTAGAAGCTCAATAGACAATGCAAGGACTTGATCTAAGCACGAAAGTACCAACCTTTAACACCTTGAGCCACGAAATTAAATCAAACCATGTTTTTTTCTTGTGTTTCTAGTCGAACCAAAAAAAAGAAAAAAATAACCACGAATTTAATACAATCAAACACTAAACACCCCTTGGGGAGTGATACCACATGTTATCCCACGATATAATCCAAACACAACAATAATCTTTACTAATATGCTAGAAAATAATAAGAAAACTTAGAGAGAGAAAGTAGAGAGAGAAACAAAGATGGAATCTTAGATTAGAGAATTTGGAGGATTACAAGTGAGGAAAATGTAACCAACACCCTCTCCATGTGTGGAGAGGGTTCTATTTATACCCATGCCTTGCTAGGTGGCGAATGGGCTTGTAACTTGGGTTGGGCTTGGCATAACTTGGGCTTTGAGCCCGAAACACGGACAATATTAGATTACAATCCAAGCCCGTTGAACATGACTAGCATATTACAATACAAGACCTAGTTTGACTTTCTAAGACCGATAACATTATTGTTTGACTTAATATAATTAAGGCTAACACTGTGCCTATTAGTACTAGAGAACCCAAGCAGAATGTAAACCAATCTGTTGCAACATCTAGTAAGAAAACCGTTGCAACAGACTCCACTGTCAAGAAATCTAGAAACATAACTAGGAAGTTATATGAGCAAGTTAGTAAGACATGCAGTTGGTGGTATCCTAAGTATACTCCACCCAGATATAAATGGAAACCTAAGTCTCAAAAAGGAAATGTTAACCTAAACATTAGTATGTGTTAGCCTTAATTTTATATAAGTCGAACAAGAATGTTATCGGTCTTATTAGTCATAATTAGTCTTGTTAAGTAATAGGCTAGTCGGGTTCAACGGGCTTGGATTGTAATCTAATATTGTCCATGTTTCGGGCTCAAAGCCCAAGAAAAGCCAAGCCCGACCCAAGATAGAAAGCCCATAAGCCACTCATGGCTCAAGGGTATAAATAGAACCCTCTCCTCACATGGAGAGGGTGTTGGTTACCATTTGCATAATTTGTGTGTGTGTGTAATCTTCCATCTCTTTATTTCTCTCTAATAATCTTTCACTTTCCTTATCTCTTTTCTATCTTTGTTTGCTTATTGGTGTAGCTTATTATGTTGTGTATGGATTAAGCTTTTGGGATAACATTTGGTATCATTCGCCACGGGTGGGTTTAGTTTTTGTTAGTTTTTAGTTATTATTTTCGTGGTTGTAAGCTTAGTTTAGTGGTTTCGTTTTTTGTTAAGCAAAGTAGTTCGATTTGTTTGTTTGTAGTTTTTGTTGTTTCGTGAAAGTAGTGCTTATTTTGTGAAAGTAGTGCTTATTTTGTTTGGTGGCTAAGAATAACGCAAGGACGTGAAAGTGTTTTAGTTGAAAACGGATCAATTCGAACGAGTGGAAAACGAGTCCATCGAACGAGCAACTTCTTGCAAGGATCGAACGAGTGGTTTTTTCTCTTTCTAAAGCTTCTTAAGTAGCAATATCATATCCTAGATAAGCTTTAAGATTTTTCTTTAAGCTTATTACTTTCGGCTTATTCTTTTTTCTTTTTTTTCATCATTGTCGTGGTTTGTTTTTTTTCTCTTTCATTTGATTTAGACAAGTCACAAGGGTCACGTCCCTTTTTTGTTTGTTCTTCAAACTAGGTTCTTAGTTTTCTTAACTTTTGTTGCAAATTGTCGAGCTTCTTCCTAGCTTATTTTGAGCTAATACCGAGCTTGTTTCAAGCTTATTTCGGGCTTATTTCTGAATTCTCTTATTTTTGTGGTCCCAAACCGGTTAAGTCAAAGGAACATAGATCCAATATTTTTGCTTCACAAGAAAGGGACTACTTGTTTTCTAGTAAAAGTGGTCCTCACTAGATAGTGACACCAAGCGAAATATGTATGTTTGTGTTTCAAGCGAAACATGCAGTATTGAGTTCAAGCGAAATATGTTGAATGTCAAGCGAAACATGCATTTTTGAGTTCAAGCGAAATATGTTGAATTTCAAGCGAAACATGCAAATTTAAGTTTAAGCGAAATATGTTTCAATTCAAGCGAAATGTGCAGTTTCCAGTATTCAAGCGGAATGTGTAATTTCTGAAGCGAAATATGTTATTTCCAAGCCAAGCGAAATATGCAAGAGTTTAAGCGAAACATGTCAACTTTAGTTTAACCAAATTTTTCTTCAAATCAAGTCTACTTTCACGGTTTTTCTATTGATTTTGTAAAATCCCGACAAGTAATCTTTTTCTTCTCGGTTTTAATCATAGAGTTGTAAAATCCCGTGGAAGTTAATTGCATTCTCTCTCACCACAATACAATCAACACTTCATAACACTTAAGATCCGATATCCATTCACAACTTCATCAACATGTCAAATACCAATTTGCAAATTCAATCATCAAGTGTTCTTCAGAATGTCACAGTTTCTTCGTGTTCAACTTCTAAAGTTCAAGAGAAGACACAACTTTCAAGAATTAAATGCATGAACAGTCTTCGAGCAATTCAGTCACAACTCAAGTTTCTCATAGAAACTTTACAAGATTTTGGTAACATGCCTATCTTCAAGAGAACATTCTCTCAAGACTTGGATTTACTAGAAAATCATCTTACCAAAGAAATAATTTCTCAGACTGATTGCAAGACTACTTTGACAAAACTCAGAACAACGTTTGAAAATGCTTTCAGTTCAGAAATCAAAGCGCGTATGCAGAATTATACAAGATATGATGCTCAATCATTTTACGATGCAATGATCTTTAACATGGATTCCCTCGGGAAATACATGCTTGAGTTAATTCTTCATAACGAACTCCATAATTGTTGAAACAAAAGAAGTTGATGCAAACACAAGAAGATCATTCAAATCCAATTCCAGCATTGAATGTTGATTCATTGAAAGTTGATTTAGTTGTCATACAAAACACTTGTTCTGAGAAAGAAGACAGTAATTCAGAGAATGCATCCAACAAATTAGTAAAGGAATGCAGCTTGAATTCTGAAACAAAAGATGTGCATGCAATCAAATACAAGATGTCAAAAGCAAAAGAAAGATGCATGGCATATTTTCGATCTCTTCATTCACACCTTCAAGTTCTTTCAAAAGATGACTTAAAAGGCACTCGCATCGAACATGGATTCAAACGGGCATTCATGTCACTCTTTGGTCAAGATGTTGATACTTTCACAAGAACAATGCTCCTCAACGTAGATCAACTACAAAAGCAACTTGACAAAGATGAATTTCAAGAAGATGGATCCATGACAGCCTTTTGGGTGGTAAACAACCAGTTCCAAAATTCAAAGTTTCATTGGATTTATGACAGTCAAGACAGAAACGTACTTTGTTGATACATTGGACTCGAGGTTCACACACTTCAGAGATCACTCTCCAAAGCACTGGGAAATGTTAACAGAAGTCCATTGCTGAAAGAACACGTCATCAAAGAATGTATGAAAGAAGGGTGAATAAAGACCAGACGCTAGACGCAAGCGAGTAAGATTTATAGGGTAAGCATTGGATGCGAATTTTGGTGGACACATAAAGCATTAGGACTGAAATCAACAGTGCAAGTGATAGCAGCAGGTCAGGGAATGATACATATGCTGATGATGTAGATATCAGACCCATTTATGATGAAGAGCCAATGGCTGAGGTACAATTGACTGCTGAATGCAATATCTTTGCTTAAGACAATTAGGCATATGAGCAACTGAAATCATTGTTGAAGGTAGGGGTTGACCAGTATCAGAAAACATGTCAGTTAAAAGTCCTATGCCTTGATTCATCACCTGATAACAGACAACTGAATACTCAAAACAATATCGTAGTCTGAATATTATCTTTGCTCAAAGAGGAGGTTGCCCAATTTCAAAAAGATTTTGCACTAATGAAGCACATTGCATTGCTCTCGAACTAAATATCAAAATCAATCTTTAAAATAGGGCAACCTGGTCAAATTTTGAATGAAACAAGTACTAAAGCCAAGGATTGAAAAGGAATTTGTTAGTACTTGAAACAATTGAACATCGAATTAGACCATAGTGTGGCTTATTTGTAAGGAAAATGAGACTTTGAACGCATTTCAAGATTTGTATGATTCTATTAAAATCACGAGATCTAAGATACAAACAGGACAAAATCTTTGCTTGCTAATAAATGCTGAATCTAAAAGCTCAAGATTAGGAAAGGTTTTGCAATTGTGCTTTAAAAAATGACTTAAGGAGTTAAGGAAATAGTTGTAGCATATGGTTGATAAAACATCAGTCTTGGGGGAAAATTGGGTGTTACCATCAGTAAGAAACCAATTAGTTGTTAGACAACCAAATGCGTTTAAATCTGCAAGGGCTCAAATGTCAAAACAACGGTTTTCCTCCCAAGTTAATGTGAACAAGAATTTGTCAAAACCACTCACTCAACATTATTTGCCTAAAAAAACAGAATCCACCTTTGCAAAACCTGATCACATGATTGCATCTAGCTCATTAGGAAATAGTTTAAGAACTCCAAGATTTAGTTCAAATGACATGGTTCATAATCACTATCTAGATGCAGCTAAGAAAAAGATACAAGAAAGAGATAGGAACTCAACAACTAGTGTGCCTACTTCTGCGAGAATTCAAACCACTACTGATGATAGGAAACCAAACCCTAGGAGCAACAATCAAACATCTAGGAGTTTGCCTGTATCTAAGAGTAGTCGCGTTACGATAACGGTTGTGCCCAAAGCAGATCACTCTAAGAGTTCTAGTTCTTTTTCAGATTCCAAAAACTTTGTTTGTTCTACATGTCATAAGTGTGTCTTTAATGCAAATCATGATGCTTGTATAACAAAACTCCTGAAGGAAGTAAATTCACGTGCTAAGATTCAATCCAATAAGACCACAAACAGTAACAAACCCGTAGATCAAAAGAGTCATACTCAGAAACCTGGTAGACAGATCTTTACAGGACTAGGTTTCTCCTAATAGACTTCGCTGTGTTAGATTTATTTCATTTTTTTTTAAGGTGGTAACCCCCCGGGTAGAATTTTCAAATCTGTTGGTCTTAGGTGGATTCCTACAGGAAAGTTATTCGACTCTTGCACAAGCAAGGTTGACAGTGAACCCCCACATGGTTCAAATGTAGATATCCCTCATATTCATGAATGCAAACAAACTCTGGTATAAGTGCAGGTTCCATCAATTAATGTTCAGAAGGAACAAAGTCTTGATTTAAGTGCAGGTACCTTATGTAATGTCAACAAGGAAAATCTCAGAGTATGGTTGCTGAAAAGGATGATATCTCAGAAACCATTGTCAAAGTGGATTCACAGATGATGATACAGAAAAATGACGTCTGTTCACAACAGTTCAGGCCTCAAACCTCAATGTCAAATGACGTTTGATTACAACAGATCAAGCCTCGAACCTCAATGTCAAATGACGTTTGAACAAAATGGTTCAAGCCTCGCACCACAGTGTCAACAGAAGTTCATCAAGCAGTTGAGACAGTAACAACGTCAAATGAGCTAGATTTGCTATTCGGTCCTTTGTTCGACGAATATTTCAATGGAGAAAATCAAGTTGTTTTAAAGTCTTCCGCTGTCACTACTACTGATGCATCAAATAAACGTCAACAACCTGATTCAACTTCATCCACTTAACTCTAGCACTAACTGTCACGGTAATGGAAAATTTGATTTGTAAATATTTTTTTTTTTCTCTTTATTTTTATTTATAATTGAAATAGAAAATACAAAAATAAAATTTTTGAAAAAGGAAATAGGAAAATATATAAACCTAGTGTAAAACAAAATATAAAATCAGGAAAAATTACAAAACAATTACCAAAAAAGATCTTCTGACATGTCTCTTGGAATCGATAACATTTACGTACCTAGAAATGTTGATTAACATCGACACGGGCGTGTAAATGAAGTTCGAACAGGAGTTTCAAATGCTTTCAAAACATGTCATTTCTAAATTTTTCTCAATGACTTATGTACATTTCAGTGCATAACTCGGTCTCGAATGTAACAGGGAAGTGTACGCTCAGTAGCGTTACTCTAAAATAGATGAGAAGTTTCATCATGTTTTTAAATCGGTTGAACATAATTTTAAAAAGAACTTTCAATTCAAAAATTGTCTACAATATAATTTGTGGTATTTTTCCATAAAAAGTGGTATTTGTTAAAATTGTGTGTTCAACACTCCCTTCCTCGAATAATTTTCTGAGGGGGAGCTTTTTAAAACAAAGCCTTTTAATGTGTTGGGTACATCTCATAAATGTTAATTTTATGTATCCAAACACATTTTGTGAAATTAAAATGTGGAAACTTAATGTCAATTAATAATATACATTGTTCACTAAGGCATCTCACTCCGTCTTTAACATTTTAGGGTCCCTCAGGGGGCGGGGGGCTGAAATATTCAATTTTTCATTCCAATGTCAAGTTTTAATAAATATTGGTATCCCACATATACTGTTGAAGGGGAGCAATCCGGAAAATGAATTCATGCAATATCGTAGTATAATTTTTCTCCCCATGGAATTTTTCATGTCAAATTTTAATCAATTGGTATTTCAAATACTAAGTGTTTTATTATTTAAAATAAGGGGAGAAAATGTGATTAAAATATGTTATAGACGAATGTGATCTTTAAGACTCTAAGTGCAACTTTTCCTTCCTCTGCTCAAACAATTTTGAAATCTCGAGCACATGTGAGGGGGAGTATTTGATACATAACAATGTCAGAAATGGTTTCTATGTTCGATCTCTATACAACAACTATTAACTTCACGACGATTTCTGAAGTCCAAGGTGGTTTGGTTAGGAAATAAGTCTCGATCCAACAGAACCGAGATCTACCCAGAGGAACACTCAGAGTTAGAAATAGCATGTCCTTGGTATGATTGGAGAAGAATGTTATATAAGGGGAAATGCGACTAAGATTGAGCTAACACTGGAACAATCACAACAAGGTGTTAGTAATGACGTCTTGGTAAGCATTGAAGGGGTTGAAGAATGAAAAAGAAATGTATGGATAAAGGGTGAAAAGAAAGAAGCCCTCCTTACACCTTAGGCAAAAACCGGGTCAATACATAATCTATCAAAATCAAAATGATGATTGTTGATATTGAAGAAAGTCGTCATGGACCCAGTGATGCAATGCACAACCCTTCCCAGCCATTCGGGTTTCTCTCAAAAGAAACTTGTCTCATTTGTCACGGAGATACACACGTTATCTATTGACATCTCACTCTGAGATTGTTAATATTGAATAGGTGGCAGTCTGCCAGCTCGATTACTAAAACAAAAGCGACCAAATCGGTCTAGGCAAGAAAAGAGATCAAATTATAAATCTCATTAGGACACAATGTCAAAATACACTTGTTGAACACCATAAAGTTCACAAGTTGTAACAAAGAGTCCTATGCATTATCCTTGAGATCTTGCCAGAACATCCGAGTGATACTCAAGTATTCACAGTGAAGATGGAAATCCTGCTTGAGCCAACATCAAACAAGCTCTTGGTAGGTGACTTGCAAGATTCTATATGAATCAAGCTTGTGCTAACTGGATATCGATTTTGGTCCAGTAAATGAATTGACGACTTAATCAGAAAGATAGTAACTATCTGATTCACTCTTACCGTGTTGTCTGCTTTGAGACGTTCCGGTAATGAGAACAAGCAAGCATGGTGAATCTAATACATCTGTGTTAGAAGATCCTACGCTTTGAGCTGGAAACCCTGTCAAGGAGATTCTTTGAATCTACCTGATCACAGGTATAGTATTTATACTATAAAATGGGAAACCGGAGGTTAATGCATACCGAACTGGAAGATATGAATGACAACGCCAAATTCATCTTTTATTGGAACTGTTTATTTCAGGTTTATGACGCAGTGTTGCACGGCCTCTATTCAGCGAAGTCGGATTCATAAACACATGCTCATTCTCAAGCTTTCAGAGCTCAATATTCAACTTGTAAGAGTTGATTTCTACTCTTCCCACCATAAAGGCCTCAAAGTTAAAAATGAATCATCAATTGGGGAGATTGTTAGACTTATAATCATATGCAAACAGAATGGTATCAAGTATGGCATGTTGTCAAGAGACAAGTTGATCAAGGAAGTCAAATCAAGATGATTCAAGTCAAGGAAGTGATGAAGTAACGATCTCAAGAACTCAAAGTAAAAGATAAAGGCTCAAAATCAAGAATCACAAAGCATGAATGATAAAGCCATTTACAAACAAGGACAAGACCATAACAAGGCAGAAACATAAACGTTAACGTCTATCTTCAATGTTCTCGGTGATACAGAGAGTTTGAAGATAGAGACTCAACCGTGGGAGGATTGTTAGCCTTAATTATATTAAGTCAAACAAGAATGTTTCGGTCTCATTAAGTCAAATAGGTCTTGTTATGTAATAGGTAGTCGGGTTCAACGGGCTTGGATTGTAGTCTAATTTTTGTTGTGTTTCAGGCTCAAAGCCCAGTTAAACCAAGCCCGGCCCATTTAGAGCCTAAGTGCCAGGCTAGTATCAATATCCATTAACCATTGGTGCACAGGGTGTGGGTTAGCTTTTCATAACTTGTAACTTCCATTTTTCTATCTAATTTCTTGTTTCTCTCTCTACTTTCTCTCTCTAAGATTCTTCTCATTTTCTAGCATCTTGGTAAAGAACATAGTTGTGTAATGGATTAAATTCATGGGATAACAGTTATTATCTAATACTTGAACAAAGTCATATCAGTGTAAGTACATTTAAAACACAATCTTGACAAGGTATTCTCTTTATACATATTTGTTACTGAGTGTATGTGTAAGTATATCAACAGGGGGGGGTGGGGGTGGGGTCACGAATTAAATTAATGACCTACAAGTGAGCAAAAATCCATTAACGAGATAAAGTAAACTATTAACACATTAAATTTGTACACACATGGATTAGATTTATGATAAACTATCCCGAAACCAACTAATGTGAACTTCCATAATCGGCAAGACATACAAGGGCAATGGCATGACTTCTCAATAAGCATTGTATAACGACTATTGCGACAAAGAAAGAAAGAAGAAACAATGATGTTGGTCTAAGGTGGTATTTTCATCATCTTCTTTTTACTAAAGATGTTATGAAATGTGAACTTAGATATTGTGTTCTAGATGACTATTCATGCTATAGCTATCACATCTATCTCAACCGTGGCTAACACTCTTTCCACATTTAACAATTATGGCTTTACCAGTGCTCAATCTTTCCACCAATGTATGCATAGACTTTATTAAGAGGACAGAAAGGATTCTAGATGGAATGTCGTTATTCATGGAAAATGATGTTATAGTTTGTTGAGAATGGTTTCGAGGACGGATAGAAACCAGTTTGACGAGCTACCTTGTTTTCTATTGAGTGCATAATTATCTTCCAAATAATGATATCGATGATAATACTACTTAAGTACAACCATATAAGATATTAATTTTTGAAAGACGCACTTAATAAATGTTCGATTGATAAGGATCGTTTTAAAGCTCAGATTGATTAGATCTTTATATATTATAGGTTAAACAATACATGATTGATAACACGCAGCGGAATAATAAATAAACACAATCAAAGTTATCACAAGGTTTATCTTTATTGAACGTTTTCCCTATTACCCAACTATAACTTGGGGCTACACCAACTAACGATTGGTGTACTATTCGACTTCATTAGTCGACTTGCTATTAACTTTCTAGGACTCTCATTGGGAGAGCTCTAGTTTTCTATGGATCTCTAAACCACCATCGCCATAATTATCTTTATGTATAAAGAGCATATCAAGGCTTATACAGAAGATAGAACAAACCATATATTTAAAATATTAAGAATATCTTCTAAATTTCGTATCTTTATCATTATAAGGAGTCTTCTGATATTTCAGAAATCTTTATTTTATCCACCAGTTGAAGAATTCTTTAATTATATTCTAGTCTTTTGTTTCATTCTTTTATTATTTTATCTCATCAATTAAGATCCCAACAAATCTTCTCCAATTTGATGATGACAAACAAACAACGTTCGTGTAGAACTTCATTCATAAAGCCAAGCTTCCCGGAAGTTGAGATGTAATCATTTCCCTGAATGAAACAAAATTAAGATCTCCTTGAACATGTCACCATGCATAAATAAGCTGCAAATCAATAAAAAATGTAATTTCTTCCACTTTTTATATCATCTAATAGGGGTTTTTTGATATGCAAATTGGATCATTAATAGCTACCAAACCATATGCCACAAACTACTAATCTAGCCTTCCAATACTCAAGATACCCGCCATTTTTTTGGGGGGAAAAAGGGGGGGGGGGGGGGGTCCCCACTTAAAAATACCAAAAAATGACTTTGAGCAGTAGAATATAAAACTAGCTGTTATTAATAAGATAGCAGTGAGTAACGAAAAAACTTCCCCTAAGTGGTGCCTGCAGATGGTTAAACATTTAATCAGAATAAGCTTCCCTTGAACTCATATGTTGACCATCTCTTGAAATCTCAAAACCTATAGCTCTTGGAGTGATTACTGATAAAGAAAAACTGAGTATAACGACTTTGATAAAGAAGTTGATCTCCCAAACTTGGGTTCTGTGTCTTGCACTATCCACGTGCTGTCAACCCTTTATAACTAAATTGTGAAATATAAGTAGACCGCAACCTTTGACTAAAAATCTCATTTTTATGAGACAATATTAAGTGATAGCAAATGTGAGGCATTGGCACCATAAGAAAATCACATACCTTTGCTAGATTTGGACCAAGTCTTAGTCACACCATTGTAAGCTTACGAACAGTTATCTTTAAAGTCAAATGTCTTGCTGAACTATACTTTAAGATTTGATAAGACCGCACCTGTAAACACCCCGCAACTACAATATCAAATAAAGCATATACAATCGTTTCTAATCACTTCTTTAATAAATCAAAAAACGACAGCCATAACCAAAATAAGAATAAACTACTTGGAAAATAGTTTTATCCGAGATCCAACGTATCCAAAAACAAGTACTGTCCGATATCGGACAAGCCTAGAAGTACAAACTGCTTTATCAGATAACTCTGGCAGTACTAAAATTCAAAGCCAGCAGTACAAACATCCAACCCAATTAGCAACACTTTTTCTGTTGCTAATTCGTCACTAACCTATCATTGATCCGTCACAAAACTATTACTATTGGTATTCTCCTTCCTCCCAAATCTGTTAGTGACAAATTTTCTGTCACAATACTATTGTTAATCTCGATTACTCTTGGCAGTACTAATGGGAATGAGCAGTACTAACCTTTCACATCGAGCAGTATTAACTAGAAATATAAACAAAATGCTATCAATATTAAAACGTGTATGGGCCGAATGAATACATTTATTTCTTAGCTCACTAACCACGAACATCATCCACCTCATAGATTCCAATTAGTCCCATTAGTAGCAGCAAAAATGACTTCACAGCAGCATTAACCAACATACAGTAGATTATTAATGAAATAAAACTCAATCCCTAAAAATATGCAACCAACTTCCATACCTCGGACACATTATAAGGAAAGGAATAACCAATCCTAAAACTTGGGAAATTATAACTGATCCTAAATCTGCAACGCCAAAGTTATCATAAGAGGTCGCATCATAACCTATATTATACCAAAAACACGTCTCCAATATTCACATCTGTGTAGGACGTTCTTCGTACAAACCAAAAAATTTTACATCCAGAAGAATCAACTATTCAAATATGCTGTAAGATTAAATAAAATTCCCATGTCTGTTGTCTCTTCAATGTCAATTCCCAACCAAAACGGCTGTAAAATTCACTTCATAAACAACAGTAGTCATTCATAGGATTGGGTTTTTCCTTCTTGCACACAACTTCAGATTCTTCCATTCCAGATTGCGATGTGATCACAGCAACATACACACACAGTAGCTTAAATCACCACGAAGCAAGTATACATCATGCACCTGCTGCTTCTTGTGGCTTGTTGTGACACACCAATAATCAAAACCTGCTGCTGCTGTTTTTATAAAACACCATAATCAATCACATTCAGAACATATGAAGATTTTAAGAATCACCAACGAAATCCATGCCTATTCATGAATTAGGGTTTCAAACATATTTTTTTCTCCATACATTTGACGAAAAATGAACCTTAAAGCGTGCTTGCACCAATCTTCACACCCCATGCAAACAAGACGAACACATATCCAACCAGAAAGATACACAAACCCTATTATGGTTTTATCAATTAGAGTACAATGATTCAATAAAATCCTAGCTTCCATCTCATCGTCAAGAACCATATTGCCAAAACCCTATTAGGGTTTCCTAGATCTTGCTTGTATCACATCATATACGAAAATGTAACTGGATCAATATGATATACACCTTTGAAAACTAGCAATACTCTTGATGTAAATTATAATCATAAAACCATCACGACATCAAACAAAAATAATCAAAGTGTCGCGAAAGCTCTAACTTCACCAAAATCAGCCAATACACCAAAAAAGAAAATCGTACCTTCTTTTTCTTCATAGCACGAATAACAAACTTGTAGATCTAGATCCCGAGCCACGGGTCTGATACAATTGATAAGATCGTTTTTAAAGCTCAAGATTGATTAGGATCTTATAATCTAGGATGAACAATAACAGATGATTGATAACACGCACGGAATATAAAGAACAAATAAAGTTATTCACAAGGTTTTCTTTATTGAACGTTTTCCTATTACCCCTCCTATAAAACTTGGGGCTTACACCAACTACTATGGTGTTACTATTCGACTTATCAGTCGACTTGCTATCTAAACTTAATTAGACTTCATTGGGAGAGCTCTGTTTTCTATGGATCTCTAACCACCATGCTTATAATTCTCTTTATATAGAAAGTTATCAAGGCTTAAACAGAAGAAGAACAACAGATACTTAAACATTTAAGAAATATTTCTAATATCTTATGTATCTTTATATTATAAAAGAGATCTTTGACTCTCTTTAAATCTTTATCTTTATCCACAGCTTGAAGAATTTTTAATTACAATTCTAGTCCTTTTGTTTCATTCTTTTATTCATTTTGTCTCATCAAATTAAGAATAACACGATGTCTTTAAATTCTATAGCTAATTTATTTTTAAAGCTACTATTTTAATTTAAAATTCACAATTATAAACTTTAATTTAATTAATTTTCATTTAATTATTTTTCATAAAAACACAAATTATAAACTTTTAATTTAATTAATTCTCTATTTATTTATAAACTTTTAATAATTTATTTATTTTTAATAATAGGGTTAAGTCCATAGGTAATCTACTTACAACCCGACCCAATAATCAAACACAACCCTAATTGAAACACAATTTCCTCTAATCGACCCATACATCAAAAATCAATTAATTCACACAATAAATCCAAATACCTAAAACAAAGAGCTAAATAAGCTATAGCTAACCAAAATAAGAACAACAACTGATAAACTTTACTCATTTAGATGATGACGTTTATGGATTGCTTATGTGGTTTGACTTCGAGTTGTGTTTGATTTATTGGGTCAATTAGAGAAATTGTGTTTCAATTAGGGTTGTGTTGATTATTGGTGGGGTTATAAGTAGATTACTATGGACTTAACCCTATTATTTAATAAATTAAATAAATTAGTAAAAGGTTTATAAATATTGGAGAATAATTAAATTAAAGTTTATAATTTGTGGTTTTTATGGAGAAAATAATTAATGAAAATTAATTAAATTAAAGTTTATAATTGTGAATTTTAAATTAAAATAGTAGCTTTAAAAATAAATTAGCTATAGAATTTAAAGATATCGTGTTATTCTTAATTTGATGAGACAAAATGAATAAAAGAATGAAACAAAAGGACTAGAATTGTAATTAAAGAATTCTTCAAGCTGGTGGATAAAGATAAAGATTTTTTCGATATCAGAGATTTTTATACATGCTAAGGTAACATTATGATATTAAGAAGTTATCTTAAATGTTTAAGTATATGTGTTGTATTATCTTTGTTTGTAAGCCTTGTTATCTTTCTATTATAAAGAGAATTATAAGCATTTTGTGGTTAGGGAGACCATCGAAAACTAGAGCTCTCCCAATGAGAGTCTAGTAGTTAGATAGCAAGACGACTGATGAGGTCGAATAGTACACCATAGATAGTGGGTTAGCCCAAAAAGTTATGTTTGGGGTAATAGGGAAAACGTTTAATAAAGAAAACCTTGTGATAACTTTGATTGTGTTCTTTATTATTCCGCTGCGTGTTATCAATCATTGTTATTGTTCATCCTGGATATATAAGATCTAATCAATCTTGAGCTTTAAACGATCTTATTAATTGGTATCAGAGCCTCGTGGCTCGTGATCTAGGATCTACAAGGTTTGTTGATGTCGTGCTATGAAGGAAAAAGAAGGTACACTTTTCTTTTTTGGTGTATTGGCTGATTTTGGTGAAGTTAGAGCTTTCGTGACACTTTGATTATTTTTGTTTGATGTCGTGATGGTTTTATGATTATAATTTACATCAAGAGTACTGCTTGTTTTCAAAGGTGTATATCATATTGATCCAGTTACATTTTCGTATATGATGTGATACAAGCAAGATCTAGGAAACCCTAATAGGGTTTTGGCAATATGGTTCTTGACGATGAGATGGAAGCTAGGATTTTATTGAATCATTGTACTCTAATTGATAAAACCCCTATAGGGTCTTTGGTAATTTTCTGGTTTGGGATATGTGTTCCTGTTCTTGTTGCATGGCGTGTGAAGATTGGTGCAAGCACGCTTTAAGGTTCATTGTTCGTCAAATGTATGGAGAAGAAAAATATGTTTAAAACCCTAATTCATGAATGGGCATGGATTTCGTTGGTGATTCTTAAAATCTTCATATGTATGAATGTGATGATTATGGTTGTTTTATTAAACCAGCAAGCAGCAGGTTTTTTTGATTGTTGGTGTGTCACGACAAGCCCAAGAAGTAGGCAGAGTTGCAGGATGTATACTTGTTCTGTGGTGTTTAGTTACTGTGTGTGTATGTTGTTGTGTCACATCACAATCTGGAATGGAAGAATCTGAAGTTGTGTGCATAGGATTGAAGAAACCCTAATCCTATGAATGACTCTGTTGTTTATGAAGTGGAATTTTACAGCAGGTTTTGGTTTGGTAATTGAAATTGAAGAGACAACAGACATGGGATTTAATATTACAGCAGGTATTGAATAGTTTGATTCTTCTGGATGATAAAAGTTGAGTAAGAACAGTCATTCACCACGATGTGATTTGGACGCGTGATTTTTGGTAGTATATAGGTTATGGATGCGGACTCTTATGGAAGTACTTTGGATTTGAGATTTAGGATCAGTTTTATATTCCAAGTGTTGGGATTGTTATATCCTTCTATATATGTGTCGTAGTATGGAAGTTGGTTGCAGTTTTTTAGGGATCGAGATTTATTCCATTATAATTCCTGTTATGTTGGTTAATGCTGATGTGAAGTTATTTTTGCTGCTACTAATGGGACTCATTGGAATCTATGGTTGGTGTTGTTCGTGGTTAGTGATGCTAAGATAAATGATTAATGCTGCCCATACACGTTTAATATTGATAGCATTTTGTTTATATTTCTAGTTAATACTGCTCGATGTGAAAGGTTAGTACTGCTCATTTCCATTAGGTTACTGCCAGAGTAATCGAAGATTAACAATAGTATTGTGTCAGAAAATGTGTCACTAAAAATTTGGAGGAAGGAGACAATAGTGACAGTTTTGTGATGGATCAGTGACAGGTTAGTGACGAATTAGCAACAGAAAAAGCGTTGCTAATTGGGTTGGATGTTTGTACTGCTGGCTTTGAATTTTAGTACTGCCAGAGTTGTTCGACAAAGCAGTTTGTACTGCTAGGCTTGTCCGATATCGGACAGTACTTGATTTTTGGATGCGTTTGGATCTCGGATAGAACTATTTTTCAAGTAGTTTATTCTTATTGGTTTATGGCTCGTCGTTTTGGATTTATTGAAGATGTGATTACGAAGACGATTAAATATTGCTTATTTGATGTTGTAGTTGGGTTTCACAGGTGCGTGTCTTATCATATCTTAAAGTATAGTTTAGCAGGACATTGACTTTAAAGATAACTTGTTCGTGCTTACAATGGTGTGACGAAGACTTGTCAGAATCTAGCAAAGGTGTGTGATTTTTTTATGGTGCTCAATGCTCACATTTGCTATCACTTAGTATGTGTCTCATAGAAGATGAGGTTTTTGTCAAGAGGTTGCGGTCTACTTATATTTCACAGATTTATTTATAAGTTTGACGTCACGTGGATAGTGCAAGACATAAGACACAAGTTTGGGAGATTCAACTTCTTTATCAAATTCGTTATACTCAGTTTCTTTTCTGTAATCACTACATTAGCGCTATAGAGTTAGAGATGCAAGAGATGGTCACATCTGAGTTTCATGGGAAGCTTATTGATTAAATGTTACATATGCATTGCACCCACTGAGGGGAAGTGTTTCGTTACTACTGCTAGTCATTTATTACTACTGCTAGTTTATATTTCTACTGCTCAAAGTCATTTTTCGTATTATGCTTCATGGAGGGTACTTTGAGTATTGGAAGCTAGCTAGTCGTTGTGGCATTATGGTTGGTGCTATTATGATCCAAGTTGCATATCTAACAGAAGACCCTATTAGTTGATTATAAAAAGGGGGAAGAAGATTTACATGTTTATTGACTTGAGTTATTTTTTGTGGTGACATGTTCAAGGAGATCTTGATTTTGTTTCATTCAGGGAGATGATTACATCTCAACTTCAGGGGAAGCTTTGGCTTTATGATGAAGTTCGTACACGACTTTGTTTGTTTTGTCATCATCAAATAGGGGAAGATTGTTGGGATTCTTAATTTGATGAGACAAAATGAATAAAAGAATGAAACAAAAGGACTAGAATTGTAATTAAAGAATTCTTCAAGCTGGTGGATAAAGATAAAGATTTTGAAGATATCAGAAGATCTCCTTATAATGATAAAGATACAGAAGATATTAGAAGATATTCTTAAATGTTTTAAATATATTGTTTGTTCTTATCTTCTGTTGTAAGCCTTGATATCTCTCTATATAAAGATAATTATAGGCGTGTGGTTTAGAGATCCATAGAAAACTAGAGCTCTCCCAATGAGAGTCTAGATAGTTAGATAGCAAGTCGACTGATGAGAGTCGAATAGTACACCATAGTTAGTTGGTGTAGCCCCAAGTTATAGTTGGGGTAATAGGGAAAACGTTCAATAAAGAAAACCTTGTGATAACTTTGATTGTGTTCTTTATTATTCCGTTGCGTGTTATCAATCATTGTTATTGTTCATCCTAGATATATAATATCTAATCAATCTTGAGTTTTAAACGATCTTATCAATCGAAACGTTTTATTAAGTGCGGGTCTTCAACAAAGAATATCTTATCGTGGTTGGAGCTTAAGTTAGTAGTATCATCGATAACATTATTTGAAGATGAATTAAGCACCAATAGAAAACGGAGGTAGCTCGTCAAACTGGTTCTATCCGTCCTCGAACATTCTCAACAAACTATACGTCATTGACCTGTAATAAGGACATTCCTATCTCAGAATCATTTTATGTCCTTTAATAAATTCTATGCATAGTCCATTTGTTGGAAAGATTGACAACTTGTAAAGCCATAATTGTTAAATGTTAGGAAAGGAGTGTTAGCCACGGTTTAGATAAGATGTGATAGCTATAGCATGAATAGTCATTCTAGAACACAATATCTAGTTACATTTCTATCCATCTTTTGTAAAAAAGAAGCTGATTGAAAATACCACCTTAGACCAACATACATTGTTTCTTCTTTCTTGGTCGCCAATAGTCGTTTATACAATGTTATTGAGAAGTAATTGCAAATCACCTTGTATGACTTGCGCTTATGGAAGTTCACATTAGTTTGGTTTCGTTGTATAGTTTATCATCCCTAATTCATGTGTGTAAATAATTTAATGTTTAAATAGTTAACTTTAGCACGTTATGGATTTTTGCTCACTTGTAGGTCATTAATGTTAATTCGTTGCCTTGATAACTTACGACCATTTCATCTCAGTAAACAAATATGTTATAAAGAGATGCCTTGTCAAGATTGTGTTTTTAATGTACTTACCTGATATGGACTTTGTTCAAGTATTAGATAATAACTGTTAATCCCATGCATTTAATCCATTACACAACTATGTTCTTTACCAAGATGCTAGAAAATGAGAAGAACTCTAGAAGATGAGGAAGTAGAGAGAGAAACAAGAAGATTAGATGGAAACAAGGAAAGTACAAAGTTATGAAAAGGTAACCAAACCTTCACAAGTGTGTGTTGTAGGGTATTTTTATTATAGCCTGGCACTTAGTCTTTCCTAAATGGGCCGGGCCTTGGTTTTAACTTGGGCTTTTGAGCCTGAAACACGAAATTATTTAGATTACAATCCAAGCCCATTGACCCCGATAGCCTATTACATACAAGACTATTTGACTTATGAGGTCGATTAACATTCCTGTTTGACTTAATATAATTTAAGGCTAACAATCTCCCCCAATGTTGAGGTCTCTTTCTTCAAACTTCTCTGTATCACCGATGACATTGAAGATATGACGTTTAACGTTTATGTTTTGCCTTGTTATGGTCTTGTCTTGTTTGTAATGGCTTTGATCATTCATGCTTTGTGATCTTGATTTTGAGCCTTTATCTTTTTGACTTTGAGTTCTTGAGATCGTTATCTTGCATCATCTCCTTGACTTGAATCATCTTGATTTGACTTCCTTGATCAACTTGTGCTCTTGACCAACATGCTAATACCTGAAACATTCTTGTTGACTATGATTATAAGTCTAACAATCTCCCCAATTGATGATTCTTTATTTAACTTTGAGGCTCTTTGATGGTGGGGAAGATTAGAATCAACTATCTTGACGTTGAATGATTGACTTTGAAAGCTTGAGTATGAGCATGTGGTTTTATGATCGACTTCGCTGGATTGAGCTTGCAACACTGTCGTCTAAAACCATGAAATAAGACAGTTAGCAATAAAGATGAATTTGGCTTTGTCATTCATTCTTGAGTTCGGTTGCATTAACCTCGGTTTCCCGTTTTATAGTATAGATATATACCTGTGATCATGGTAGATTCAAAAGAATTCCTTGACAGGGTTTCCAGCTCAAAGGTTTAGGATCTTCTAACACGTGATTAGATTCACCATGCTTGGCTAGTTCTCATTACGGAACGTCTCAAAGCAGACAACACGGTTATGAGTGATCGATTCGTACTATCATTCTGATTAAGTTCGTCAATTCATTTACTAGACCAAAATTGATATCCAGTTATCACAAGCTTGATTCATATAGAATCTTGCAAGTCACCTACCAAGAGCTTGTTTGATGTTGGCTCAAGCAGGATTTCCATCTTCACTGTGAATACTTGAGTATCACTCAGATGTTCTGGCAAGATCTCAAGGATAATGGCAATAGGACTCTTTGTTACACTTGAGACTTTTGGTGTTCAACAAGTGTATTTTGACATTGTGTCCTAATGAGATTTATACTTTGATCTCTTCTTGGCTCTAGACTCGATTTGTGCACTTTTAGTTTTAGTAATCGGAGGCTGGAGCAGACTGCCACCTAATCAATATCAACAATCTCGGAGTGAGATGTCAATAGATAACGTGTGTATCTCCGTGACAAATGAGACAAGTTTCTTTTGAGAGAAACCCGAATGGCTGGGAAGGGTTGTGCATTGCATCACTGGGTCCATGACGACTTTCTTCAATATCAACAATCATCATTGTGATTTTGATAGATTATGTATTGACCCGGTTTCTGCCTAAGGTGTAAGGAGGGCTTCTTTCTTTTCACCCTTTATCCATACATTTCTTTTTCATTCTTCAACCCCTTCAATGCTTACCAAGACGTCATTACTAACACCTTGTTGTGATTGTTCCAGTGTTAGCTCAATCTTAGTCTGCATTTTTCCCTTATACACATTCTTCTCCAATCATACCTAAGGACTGCTATTTCTAACTATGGAGTGTCCTTGGGTAGATCCCTCCGGTTCTGGTTGGATCGTAGGACTTATACCTAACCTAACCACCTTATGACTTCAGAATCGTCGTGAAATTAATAGGTTGTTGGGTATGAGATCGAACCATAAAACCATTTTCTGACATTGTTATTTTCAAATACTCCCCCTACACATGTGCTCCGAGATTCGAAATTGTTTAGCACATGAAGGAAAGAGTTGCACTTAGAGTCTTAAAGATCACATTCGTCTATAACATATTTTAATCACATTTTCTCCCCTTATTTTAAATAATAAAACACTTAGTATTTGAAATACCAATTGATTAAAATTTGACATGAAAAATTCCATGGGGAGAAAAATTATACCACGATATTGCATGAATTCAGATTCCGATAGCTCCCCTTCAACAGTATATGTGGGATACCAATATTTATTAAAACTTGACATTTGAATGAAAAATTGATATGACACCACAAAATGTTGAAGACGGAGTGAGATGCCTTAGTGAACAATGTATATTAATAATTGACATTATAAGTTTCCACATTTTAATTTCACAAAATGTGTTTGGATACATAAAATTAACATTTATGAGATGTACCCAACACATTAAAAGGCTTTGTTTTAAAAAGCTCCCCCTCAGAAATTGATTCACATACACTTACATTCTACGTACTACAATTCTTTTAAAACTTATTCAAGGAAGGGAGTGTTGAACACATAATTTTAACAAATACCACTTTTTATGGAAAAATACCACAAATTATATTGTAGACAATTTTGACATTGAAAGTTCTTTTTGAAAAATTGTGTTCAACGATTTTAAAAACATGATAGAAGACTTCTCTTCTATTTTAGAGTAAGCGCACTGAGGCGTACACTTCCCTGTGACATTCGAGACCGAGTTATCGATTCCAAGAGACATGTCGAGAAGATTCTTTTTGGTATTTTTGAAATTTTTCTGATTTTATATTTTGTTTTTCTAGGTTTTATATTTTTGTATTTTCTTTTTCAAAATTTTTTATAAATAAAAAATAAAGAGAGAATAAAAATATTTACAAATTGAAGTTTCCATTAGCAGTGACAGTTGTAGCTAGAGTTGAAGTGGATGAAGTTGAATCAGGTTGTTGTTGACGTTTATTTGATGCATCAGTAGTAGTGACAGTGGAAGTTTTTCAAAATTGTTTAGAAATCAAAAATAAAGAAAGAATAAAAATATTTACAAATTGATGTTTGATGGATCAAGCAGATTCAATTGCCAGAACCTCCAGTTCATCTGGAGTCAAACATCTCATACCGAGTTGTCTGACAAGATACTTAAACCTATCTTCCGATAAAGCTTTAGTGAACAAGTCAGCTAACTGGTATTCAGTTCCGACAAAGAATAATTCAACAATACCCTTTTCAACCTGTTCCTTTATGAAGTGATATCTGACATCGATGTGCTTGGTACGGGAATGCTGGACTGGATTGCACGAGATGGCTATGGCTGCCTTTGAGTCACAATACATAGGTATTTTATCAAAGTGGAAGCCATAATCTGTGAGCTGAGTTCTCAACCATAGAACTTGTGCGCAGCACGCAGATAAAGACACATACTCGGCTTCTGCTGAAGACATTGAAGTGCAGTCCTGCTTTTTGGATGACCAGCTGACTAACTTATCACCACCTAGAAATTGTATGCCACCAGATGTGCTCTTACGTGAATCGAGACAGCCCGCGTGATCCGAATCTGAAAAAGCAGTTAGTTCGAAACCGGTGTCCTTCGGATACCAGAGACCCATGTTAATGGAGTCTTTAAGGTACCGAAAGATCCGTTTAACCGCAGTGAGATGTTTCTCAGTCGGTTTCGCTTGATAGCGAGCACAATAACATGTTGCATGTACAATATCTGGTCTACTTGCTGTTAGGTACATGAGTGCTCCGACCATACTACGATATTTCGTTTGGTCGACCGGAGTACCACTCAAGTCAGCATCAAGGTGTTTTGTAGCCATTGGAGTACCAATGCTATCACATGAGGTCATACCATGCTTTTTAAGTATCTCTTGAGCATACTTAGCTTGGTTTATAAAGATACCACGAGGGGATTGGTGGATCTGAATTCCTAAAAAGAATTTCAGCTCCCCCATCATAGACATATCAAACTTGCTGTGCATTAGTTTTCCAAATCGTTTTGAAAGTTTTGGGTTCGTAGAACCAAAAATTATGTCATCAACGTAAATTTGCACAAGCAATATGTCTTCCCCATGTTTAGTTATGAACAGAGTTGGATCAATAGAACCTTTTAAGAATCCTTTGGATACCAGGAAGTTGGAGAGTTCATCATACCACGCTCTTGGTGCTTGTTTGAGACCATATAATGCTTTCTTGAGACGGTAAACTTTGTCAGGATGATATGGGTCAACAAATCCATCTGGTTGGTTTACGTACACTTCTTCCTTTAGAGGTCCATAAAGAAATGATGTTTTAACATCCATTTGGTACACTGTAAATGATTTGTGTGCAGCATACGCAATGAAAAGCCGTACAGCTTCCAACCTAGCAACTGGTGCAAATGACTCTTCGAAATCAATTCCTTCCTTTTGAGCATATCCCTTAGCCACAAGACGAGATTTGTTGCGAATGACAGTATTTTCCTCATCACGTTTATTTTTTCAGAGCCACTTTAAGTTAATGACATTTTTGCAGAGTGGTCTGTCGACTAGTTCCCATACATCTAATTGATCAAACTAATGAAGTTCTTCCTGCATTGATTCAATCCATGCAGAATCAGCCATGGCTTCTTTGATGTTCTTTGGTTTGGTTCAACTCACGGTAAGTACGAACATACACATCTCGCCATCTGTTTCTAGCTGACGTCTTGTTCTAACTGATTGAGAAGGATTTCCAATGACTTGTTCTAATGGATGATCTTTTGTCCAACGTTGTGCAGAAGGATGGTGTTGATAGAAAGTATGCATGTTTGACGAATCAACATGACGAGACAATGTCTCCCCTTGTTCTTGTACCGGTGTACTGAAGATGTTGATAAATTCATCGTCGTCAAATTGTGCATTTTCTGTATTGGTTTCTGCTTGAATAATGTTCTCAGGTGCAGTGACAGTTGGTACTTGAGTTGGAGTTTGATGTGTTGAATGAATGTTCAATGGAGGTGGATCTGCAACATCGGTTGTTGTAGAAGTGTGAGTTGTGTTATGTTGTTGACGTTTATCGGGATTATCAGCAGCATGTACAGCGGAAGACTTTGACACAACATGAGAAGTTCCATTGAGTAATTCACTGAACATCGGACTATAAAGCAATTCCAGCTCATTTGACGTTGTTACTGTCTTAGCAACTTAAGGAACATTTTATTGACTTTGTGGACCGGGACTTAAACTGTCTTGTTCAAGTACCGTTGTTGAACATTGTGGACCGGGGTCAGAACTGACGTGATCTGACGCCATTTGAGGCAATTCGTCAAAGTTAACATGAATTGTTTCAACTATCATTCTTGTTCTCTTGTTAAATACCCTGTAAGCCTTTGACTGAGTAGAATACCCAACAAAAATACATGCATCACCTTTTTCCTTCATTTTATCAAGATTTTCACCATCTCTGACGATGTAGCAAAGAGAACCAAAGATGTGAAAGAACTTAACTGACGGTTTCCGGGCATTGATGATATGGTAAGGTGTTTTCTCATGTCGAGGAATTACAAGTGAACGGTTTTGAGTAAAACATGCTGTTGCAATTGCTTCAGCCCAGAAGAACAAAGGAACTTTAGCGGCGCTTAGCATTGTTCGAGCAGCCTCAACAAGAGTACGGTTCCGTCTTTCGACAACGCCGTTTTGTTCAGGTGTTCGAGCAGTTGACGTTTCGTGTCTTATTCCCTCTTTTGCAAAGTATGCATGAAGAGTTTTATTAAGAAATTCCGTGCCTTTGTCAGTTCGAACTGTTGTAACTTGAGCATGAAGTCCTCTTTGGACAAGTGTGAGGAAATCAATGAGAACTCTAGGTGTTTCATGGCATTGTTCGAGCAACCCAAAAAGAGTACGGGGGGGGTTTCCGTCTTTCGCAGATAACGCCGTTTTGTTTAGGTTTGTTTTCCCCCCGAGATGTTGTCGTTTCGTTTTGTGTCTTATTCCTACTTTTGAATGTATGATGGAAACCCCCCCCGACCCCACCCCCCCCCCTTTTTATTAAGAAATCGCCCAGTTGCCTTTGTCAAGTTCGCAACTAGTTTGTAACTGAGCATGAAGTCCTCGTTGGACAAGTTTGAGGGAAATCAATGAGAACTAGGTGTTTGTTTTGGACTCATAGCCATGTGAGTCAAGTTTATATCTGGGAAGTCGCTCACTCATCTAAATTAATAATCGGAACACAAAAATCAAACAAATCAAAACTCCAATTCCCCCACTACCCCGCATACTACTCATTCACACACCCCTAAACAATCTAATTTTACTAAACTATATCCCCCTCAAACAAAATAAAACTCACCCCTCTCTCCTATCACATCTCCTCTCTCCAACTATTCGCACAACCAAAAAACCCTTTTAAACCCCTATCATATAATACTCATAAACTCCATCTACTCTCCCCACCCTCCCCCCCTCTGTCCCACCCATAATCTAATCATATAAAACCCATACCTCCCCAATTCAATTTCTATAATCTAAATCCTCTCCCACTCTATACCCCACCATCTCCCTACATATCTCCTCAACCAAAAACCACCTTCAACACCCATATCAAATCCCCCCATCCCAACCCATACACCTCCAATCCACCACCTTTCTAAACCAAGATAAACCTCCCATCCCATCCAACCCATAAATCATGAACTCTAACATTGACACCTAACTCATCCCCTGCCAATATCAAGCTATAAAAACCCACCTTCCAATATCCAACAAAATCACCCCCCCCCCCCCCCCCCCCCCCCCCCCCCTCCCCACCCCAACAACACTCACACCCCAGTCCCCACCCCCCCCACAGCCCCCCCCCACCCCCCCCACCTGCTACAAGTTTGAGATTTTTTGGTCATGTGCTTAGAGCACCAGAATTGTCGCCGTATGAATTCCTACCAAGCCGGATTTACGCGCTGCAAAAGAAAAAGAATTAGAAGACAATGGAGTATTGGACACAGTGACACACACTATGAGTACTTATGTTCCCAAATTTATTTAGCAGATAGATGCATTTCCTAGACGCATTACTAACATTTTGGGTTAACATGTTCCTAGTTGAGACTTAGGTTTGACCCAATTTGTTTTCGGGTTGTCGGTATAACTTAGGATACACAACTGGCATGTCTCTTACTAACTTGCTCATTATAACTATCCTAGTTATGCTGTTCTAGATTTCTGACAGTGGAGTCTGTTGCGCAACGGTTTTCTTACTATAATGGTAGCAACAGATTGTGTTCACATTCTCGCGTTGGGCTTCTCTCTCGCGCTCTATATGGCAGACATACATTGTTTTTGGTCTAGTCTCGCCTTCACGCAATTATATTCATGTAGAAAACACACAATCATGTGTGTGTTCATTCAGCCCACACTTTCCCAAAGAACCACTCCCCCTAGATAAACATACTCTTAACTCAACCCATATATAGCTCATAACTCCGTTACATTTTTTTAGTATAAGAACATATTAGCCTCCTTAACTCAAAACCCACCATAAAACAACCGGCATATATTTATAGGCATGACACAATCTATCAAGAATTGAAATACACTTCCTCTAATTTCTTCACACACTACTATTTCCAAATATAAATCTCACTGACCCTTGATTTAATTTATTTAACCAAAATCCTTCTGCACCCATCCCCACCATCGTTGTTCTACGTCACACAGCTCGCACATATCAGGCTTTGCAAGTTGAACTTTTATCACCACATCTGTGTAATGCAATCACATTTATGACTTAGACCAATGGACATATACACCCCCCCTACCTTCCCACATCACACATATATCACACGCTCGCCCCACCCCCATGTAAGATAGTTGATAGGAATACCTGATGTCCTGCTAGGTAAGCAAGACAAATCATGATATACCACCAACTGACCCCCATTCATAATACTGTTGAGCCGATGTTATATGCCCTGAATGATCACTCACGAGGAGAGACATCGTGTGTGAGAATAGAGAAAGCTGGTAGTCTGTTAGTCGCTTTGTAACTCTGATTGGATGTGACTGTTATGTGATTCGCTTGTGCTAGAAGAATAGAGAATCTGGTCGAAGGAAAAATCTAGTACGCAACTGGAACCGCGCGCGTACCTTGAAGAAGTGGATGTGTGTCAAATCGGTGTGAATACATCCGCTATCAGATAGAGCTCAGTTGCAGCGATTGCGTCGTTATTATCTCTAGGTCGTTTGTGATATAGACACATAATCACTCAGAGACTCGCTGCTCTCTGGTTAGCTCCGTTTTGTCTCCTTTCTTCTGTAAGTCGGAGCAGTTGTCGTGAGTGCGACATAGTGACGGTGTCTGTGATAAAGCGCTCTCACTCGCTAATACACGTTACTTCCTCGATGTATATGTAAGTCTCGTGCAGTGCTATCTGTTTTAAGTGTCTCGTGGAAATGTGTAATCGAAAATGGGTCTATCAGCGCTTGTTCTTCGCGCTTATTCGTATGAATAGACCGTGTTTGTGTACTATCCAAGTTATCGCTGAGTAGTCTGGTCGTAGAGAGACATGAGTTCTCTTGGTCAAATTTTCTAGGCTGCTTGTCCAGAAATAGATCTGTACTGTTGTGGGTCTAAGTCGCAATGTTCAGCAATGGTTATTGAGTGTCAGCGCGTTCTGCTTTGTAGAATCAGAAGTTATCGAGGATAATCATTTTTGATCAATCCCATTTCTGCTTTTTGAAAGCTCTGTTGTTCTCTCTTGTGTTTTGTTTTTCGCAATTGCTGATGTTATTAGTTCTGTCATTACTGTATCCTTGTCTTACAGTGTACACGCCCTGCGTCGTGTGTACATATGTTTCTCGTGAGTTAGATTAGTGTCTGCCACTCCTTTTATGCTACATGTCCCCCCTATGTCACATTTGTTTTTTTTTTTTTTTGCACACTTCTTTTTCGACGAGACACTTGTTGATTTTTTCTTTTGATTTTAGTTTTTTTTTTTACACGACGATTTTTTTTGTTTCTTTTTTCTTCTGTTGTGCTTATTTTCGCGTTTTTTTGCTCTTTTTTTTTCGAGACAGTTTTTTTTTTTTCTCTTTTTGATTTTTAGTTATATTATTTTTAGACGAGAGTTTTTTTTTTATATTTTTTTTTTTTTTTGTTATTTTTTTGTTTTTTCTTTTACTTTTTTTTTTTTCATTTTATAGTTTTTTTTTTTTTTTTTTTTTTTTCTGAGAGTTATTTAGCAGATTTTTTTTTTTTATTTCTTGAGAGAGAGCTTTTTTTTTTTGTGATTTTTAGTTTTATTTTTTTATTTTTTTTTTTTTTTTTTTTTTTTTCTTTTTTTTTTTTTCTTTTTTTGTTAATCTATTTTTATTTTTTTTTTTTTTTATTGATGCTTTTGAGACGACGCAGAGCACTTATATTTTTCAAAGAGCAAAATTGTTGATAAGGTCACATTTGTTTCCACTAGAGGTTTTAGATCTAGAAGGACAACTCCGATCATCATTGCTGAGATGTATGAGTGTATGCGTAAATTATATATATCCAGCTCTGTAGAGATGTACACCCCCAGTCAAAGATTAATTGATTAAGCAATACCTATTAGTCACCATGACATATATCACGGCAGAACTCCATACACACACATCTGATTTTTCCAACATAATGCCTTAAATCCGTATTCAGAGTTATCTCTCTGAATGACAGCACTCAAACAACTTCAGATTCTACATCCTACTAAATAGCCGCCGTGTTCTATCTTCCTACTCTCAACTCTCATCGAACCTGCAACTCACACCCACATTTTCCCTGTGCCGCTCATAATTTGTCATCCAATGTAATCCAACCTTCCTGTCCCACGTAAGACTGTGCATACAATACTAAATCTCTGTCCCCATGTTACGCTCCCTCTGCCCCGCACTGAAAATTTCCCTTTCTCATAATAGATCTTTATCCTAGTCTTTTTTAACTATCTATCTTGTCTAACTGTCACTAACCGCCCGTCATAATGTCTCCCATGTTGTGTTGGTCCATCTAACTACAAGAGATCTCATGTGTCCTGAGAGACTCAAACGTGTCGTACCTATTACACTAGCCTCCTCATATTCGATCTCGAATATGTGCCTCACCCAACCCATATAATAGCGCTACAAGAGTCTCTGCGCACTGCAGAGCTAAGAGAATGTCTCCAGTAAAGACTAGCAACAATCGATGTCTGCAACACGTTGCCTCCACATAGTTCAATCTACACTCCCTAACAGGACTCAAGAATCTACCCCTCTCTGAAATAAGATCTCAATACTTCAGTTCTCTCTAACTCCTGTCACCCTAATATGTCTTAACACAGAGAAAAAGTGTGTAGTGTGCCACTGATCAATTCAACATAATTAAGAATCGCTACCGCTCTAATGTGAAATGTAGAACTCTACCAGACCCCATCACTAGTACATACTACTAGACAATGTTCAAAAACAATAGTGTCCTGTGTCAAATATGCTTCCGTCATACCACTTGAACTCCTCTCCCTCAAATGACGCACGCTAAAACATATGTCAACCCCACTCTGTCCTTCCATGTACACCTATCAGAGACTCAGCACATCGCTCACACAATGTATTATGTCGATACATATGTCAATATAACCCCACCTTCTGTGTCATATCCACGACAATACAGACCCCGCCACTACCCTGTTTCATCCTACAACCAACACATGACAGACTGTGCACAAACCTACACATCCCCCAACCAACTATTCTGTGTCACCTACGATACAAGACTGTTAACTCCAATAGACTCAATATCCACTACATCTACCTTCTGTCAAGACCAGGTCGTATAACATATCATTCACAGAATCCCAATGTGCTCCCTCGTAGCTGATAATATGAGTATCCCCCACCCACCTCTCATACAGAACACAGTCACTCCAAGCCACCTGCTCGAAGCCTATTCAGACACCCCCAAATGAAAATCCCACTCTAAGTTCTTATTATATCCTAAAGACTATACAGCCCCAAAACAACTACGCGTCGCTCTATCATTACTCCCTGTACTAAATATTCTCACATACTGTACTCTGTAAGTACTGTCTTCTAACACGCTCTCTTAGTAAATACTAACCCTATATGTATAGCTCTCTCAGAATCCTCAACAGATCAAAAGTAGCCATGTACCTTACTCCAACCCTATTGTATTTTGATCCCAACTATCATCACCATCGACACAAATATGTGTTCTGTATTGAGAGAATCCTATATTCCACTCTCTTGTGTGTCATCCCAAGAATAACCATAAAGCTTCGATGTCTCGACAGATACTAAAGATGTCAAACGTTCGCAAACAAACAATGAGAATTCACTGACTATCGTAAACTATTTATGTCCTAAAGAAACACCACGTGCCTACTACACCTCTCCAACACCTATGATCTCTCATAATTTTGAGTCCACAACGTATCACACCCCACTAGACCTACCAATAATAATATCACGCACTATATAAAAGCTCTCTAAGTCGTCGTGGTGTCCTCCACTCAGAACTCTCCAGCCATACACCCACAATCTAGTAACATCTGTCGTCTCAAACACTATAATCGTCCACTAAATTTATAGACCAAGACTGACACCAACTCCATATACACTCTACCACACATCAAGAAGTTTACAGATATGTAAACTAAAATCCAACAAAAGGCAAATCCTGACACTGACATCCTAATATTCCTTCACAGGTGATCCCAGTCAAATAGATCTACCAGAAGTAAATGCCAACCTACACATGTATCTCCATCCACAGACCCACACCACGCCTCAATATAGAATACCACCGGATACTTCCTTCCTATAGAATAGACATGTTCCTGTGATATATAATCATATTCTCACTCGTACCTTCGCATCAAGATCTCCCTCACTAACACAACCAAGACGTATAATGGCGCAAGATGTCCTACAGAGCACCTATCTCTAGATACACTACATATAATCACATCTACTCTAATGAAGCTCATGTCTATTGTCGAGTCCTGCACCGTCACTCCAAGAACACTTGCGTGTATGTATCGTATAGACGCCACTCGACCTCACCACTAAAGACACCAAAACATACATACTATCAGAAAATACTCGAAAGAAGTCTAACGTTCCGCACACTATATACCTCAATGTAACTGTAGCAACACCAATCAACCAGAAATCATGACATGATCAACCTAATAAGTGTCAATCCATAAGCAGTCGTACTCACCTCCAATCCTACTCCTCATCAGAGTTGTGTTAATCTGTGTGTTGCTCTAGTAAGAACACTGATATCCTATCCCACGAATGCGCGATTTTATCTTCTTCTATCCACGTCAGCCTGAAGAACAATATTCAGCAACTGCAAGCCAGGTATAATGACAGCATAGAGAATGACACAAGAGTACACTGTCCTACTCCGACGTATGTCGACAATACTGCCAGTGTCCATCCGCATATCAACTCACGTAAGCACACCCTATCACTTAATGTGATCAGCACATGACGCCCCCACTTCCGCCGCAGTGCGTAACTAGATCGCCAATCTGTGTTATTGTCCACTCATGTAGTTAGGCACACGCTATGACTCGAGAGCGCATGCCGTATAACTAGCCATACAGATACCGCTCTCTATAATTAGAGAAAGTAGTTATCTCTTACCGTCGCTCCCAATACCACCTAAACATCTATGTGTCTCGGCATGCATCGACTCGACCGACGAGTACCCTCTCTGATATATTATATAGACGAGTGATATAATGCGCCAGGGTATATGATCTGTTCATAACATGCACCTCAAAATATGCAGTATGACACCTATCTAATGAGTGTGTCGCCGCAAATCTAGTTCACATGTCCGTCTCTTCTGTGTTAAATACATATGTCAGCATCCGCATCCATAGAACTCTACCACTCCTCGCGTCATATACTACACATCAGAACGGACTCAACTCACCCCAGTGATGCCCCTCGTAGCACTTCTCCAAGCTCACTCCAGTATCAGCCTTAAGATACCCTCTTCCAGGACTCCACTGACCCTCGCCAAAGATGACAGCGTCCGCAATGAACTGATCTACTGAGAGCACCGCATCTCCCGCCAGTCCCCCTATAGATCGCTACTCTAAGTCTGCATTCTGACGCACCCACTAGCCCAATACCCCAAACCCGGCCGATTTTTCCCAATGCCGCACAGAATCCAACTTATGTGAGTCTTTCGTACTCTAACCGTATCTCCCCATCCCTCTACATCAACCGCATCCACTCGTCTCCTCATCACAACATACGCTCACCCATTGCAGATTCTCATCAACGCCTACCACACACTAATTCCCCAATATGATATATGCACATATACAGGGCCAGCATTCCTAGCCGTGGCCACCCACCCTCACTCGAACCACCATACCTCCACTACTCTGCTACCCACCGCAAAACGAGCCGTATCGACTAAGCTGCTCTCACCTCCCCAACAACCTGTTCCCACCCTCTGACAGCTCCCCACCCCCCTAGGCACACATCTCCGACTTAAAGTCATAGCTCCTCTCTCCGAAAACCTAATAACCCGACACACCGGTCTTCTCTGACCCATGCTATTGCTATCTAAACCCCCCCCCCCCGCGTCACAAAACTGTTCCAAAAACAATGACCATAATGCTTAATCGTAATTGCTAAAACGAGCTCTCTTGCAAAACCTGAGTTCCTATAGAAAAGGCTCAGAGCGAATCTCAGCTCTGTCCTCTCGACCTATAGGTTGCCTACAATGATAATCTCTGAGTTTAATGGTTTTCCCCAGATTCTCTGACGAAAATGATTTCTTGAAAAAGAACGTCGATCAAATTAAGTGATTTAACTCGATAGTTTGAATTGATCAGTGAATAATCTTTTATGCACTTTGTTCGTGCCACATAGAGAAAAGTCGCCTGAACAACCTATTTTCAAAAAACGTCAAAACTGAGTCATACATCTTCTCATAAGGAATTTTCCTATGTGATGTCGCTTACGTAAACAAAACACTTTGTTAGAAAAAGAATGGATGAATCCATTCTCTTGGGATCAAAATGTAAAAAGCTTAAGAACTTTTCAAGATTAAAAGTAGGTTGTGACACATTTTTGACGGGTGGAACGTTGCAATAAACAAACATAATCGCCAAACAAGAAATACATATTTTGGTAACATCGATCCTTTCAATTCAAAACCCAAAAGAAGGAAATTTTGGCCCCAAATTTGCAAACTCAGAATGCGGACTTAGAACAATTTCACTTGTGTTTGAATAGAGGAAATGGTTGCTAATTTGAGCTACTTTAATTCTCTTGAACATGAAGTATGACACTCTCAATTCTCCACCTGGAAACTCAAAAAACACAGTTTTTGAATGAAATCGACCGACTTTCAAGGGAATATTACTATGCTGATCACATGAATGCAATACTTGGTGTGTACACTGATCTGGATGAATTTACTAATTTGCAATGTGATTACGTAGAAACCTGGGAAAAAAATGTGAACATCTTCCCCTGAGAAGAAAACGAGCTTTCACAAAAAAGCAGGAGAACAAATGTCAAAGAGTTTTGAAGCTCGCTTCAGGAAACATGCGATTAATCTTGAACTTGATTTACAACAATGTAAAGAAATGATAAAATTAAATGACAATCTTTCTAAAGAAAATCATGTTCAAAGTATTTCTGAAAGCAAACACTGTGAACAGTATTTTGAATTAAGACTTCGAAAGCTCAATTACAAGACAAAGGAATAGCCAATAAGTGAGTTGAAGAAAACTCATTGAAAAGATGAAAGGAAAATCTGTGGAAACTAAGTTTGAAAAATCATCGGTTATTCGACAACCGAATGCTTTTAAAAGTCAAAGACAATCAATTTTGGGTAAACTAGCTATTTTTTTAGATTCTCTTGCAAAGAAAGATTTCTCAAAGTCAAAGCCAGTTACCACACAAAATGTGTCCAATGATTTTTTAAAACCAGTCATCTGCACAGATTTTTGCCTCAGAATATGTTGCAATTTGGTCAAGAACTAAATGGATTTGCACCAGGATTGTTAAAGTACACGCAAAGCCTAATCAAACTAGACACCTCAGTGCATAAGACATTAGGAAAACTAACAAACGCGTGTCTTTCTCTACAGGAGTAATTCCCACTACTAGTGTTAGCAGACCACAGCTTAAGAGCAATCACTGACAAGTTTGAGTCATTTGCCTAACAGATAGTCAAGTGAGAAAGCAAAATGTGAAAGACCACCGTAGCATTTTAAGTTTTCTAATACTTAAACGTCTGTAATGCGTGTAATGGACAGTATGAATGCTAAGTCCTCGATGTTAACTGTGTCTGTGTTACTTATGGGAATGTGTTGTGCTGGGAATGACAATCATGATTGTGGTGTTGTTCTACATTATATCAATGGCTGTGAATCTTAGGGACTTAGACAACCAATGGATGTGCCTATTGTACGAGAGACCAAGCATAATGTGAAACCATCGGGATGCAACATCCAGTAAGAAAACCGTTGCAACAGACTCTACTGTCAAGAAATCTAGAAACATAACTAGGAAGTTATATGAGCAAGTTAGTAAGACATGCAGTTGGTGGTATCCTAAGTATACACCACCCGGATACAATTGGAAACCTAAGTCTCAAATAGGAAATGTTAACCCAAATGTTAGTATGCCTCTAGGAAATGCATCTAGAACTGCTAATATTTTGGAACATAAGACTCCTAGGTGTTCCACTGTGTCCAATACTCCATTGTCTTCTAATTCTTTTGCAGCTCGTAGAGATCATTCTATTCATCGTCGACTCTGGGTGCTCAAAGCACATGACCAGAAATCTCAAACTTCTAACTAATTTTGTGGAGAAATTTTAGGGAATGGTCAAGTTTGGAAATGATCAAATTGCACCAATTCTTGGTTATGGAGATCTGGTTCAAGGAACTATTACTATCAAACGGGTTTATTATGTCGAAGGGCTGATTCACAATTTATTCTCCGTTGGTCAATTCTCTGTGATGCGGATTTGGAGTTGCTTTTTCGGAAGTCTACATGTTTTATATCGTGATTGAAGGGAAATGATTTTCACATGTTCTTGTGGCTCAGATTTGTATTCTATTTCTCTGCCAAGACTCAACAACCTCCCAATCATTTGCTTATATGGGTAAAGCAAATCCCCCAGCAAATCATCTTCAAGCATTGGGTTTGGCAATCGATGTCTATCTCATTTAAAACTTCGGGACACCATCAACCTTGCTTTTCAAAGAATAATATTGTGAATGGCCTTCCCAAAGCTGAATTCATCTAAGCATCATCTGGTTGTTCTTCTTGTGAGCTGGGAAAGCAATGAAAGTTCTTTTCCACAATAAGACTCTACCCCGAGCTCAAAAATGACGGTTACAACTACTACACATGGACTTATGTGGTCCAATGCGGGTAGAAAGCATTAATGGAATGGAAGTTATGGTTTCTCGTAAATTTATTGTTGAATACTCCCTGATATACTTGGATCATCACACTGCTTGAGGTTCAAGACGGAAACACTGGATTTCAGTGGATTTCCTCACACTTGTCCAAGAGGGACTTCACGCGACTCAAGTTACAACAGTTCGAATGACTAAAGGCACCGGAATTTCTTAATAAAAATCTTCGCTTACATTGCAAAAGAGGAGAAGAATCGAAACGTCAATGCTCAAACAACCTAAACAAACGGCGTTGTCAAAAGACGGAACCGTACTCTTGTTCAGGTTGCTCGAACAATGCTAAGCGCCGCTAAAGTTCCTTTGTTCTTCTGGGCTAAAGCAATTGCAACAACATGTTTTACTCAAAACCATTCACTTGTAATTCCTCGACATGAGAAAACACCTTACCATATCATCAATGCCCGAAAACCGTTAGTTAAATTCTTTCACATCTTTAGTTCTCTTTGCTATATCGTCAGAGATGGTGAAAATCTTGATAAAATGAATGAAAAAGGTGATGCATGTATTTTTGTTGGGTATTCTACTCACTCAAAGGCTTACAGGGTATTTAACAAGAGAACAAGAATAATAGTTGAAACAATTCACATTAACTTTGACAAATTGCCTCAAATGGCTTCAGATCACGTCAGTTCTGACCCCAGTCTACAATGTTCGACAACGGTACTTGAACAAGAAAGTTTAAGTCCCGATCCCCAAAGTCAAGAAAATGTTTCTTAAACTGCTGAGATAGAAACAACGTCAAATGAGCTAGAATTGCTATATAGTCTAATGTTCAGTGAATTACTCAATGGAACTTCTCTTGTTGTGTCAAAGTCTTCCGCTGTACATGCTGCTGATAATCCCGATAAACGTCAACAACATAACACAACTCATACTTCTACAACAATCGATGTTGCAGATCCACCTCCATTGAACATTCAATCAACACATAAAACTCCAACTCAAGTACCAACTGTCACTACACCTGAGAACATTATTCAAGCAGAAACCAATACCGAAAATGCACAATTTGACGATGATAAATTTATCAACATCTTTAGTACACCGGTACAAGAACAAAGGGAGACATCGTCTCATCATGTTGATTCGTCAAACATGCATACTTTCTATCAACACCATCCTTCTACACAACATTGGACAAAAGATCATCCATTAGAACAAGTCATTGGAAATCCTTCTCAATCAATTAGAATAAGACGTCAGCTAGAAATAGATGGAGAGATGTGTATGTTCGTACTTACCGTAAGTCAAACCGAACCAAAGAACATCAAAGAAGCCATGGCTGATTCTGCATGGATTAAATCAATACAGGAAGAACTTCACCAGTTTGATCGATTAGATGTATGGGAATTAGTCGACAGACGACTTTGCAAAAATGTCATTAACTTAAAGTGGCTTTGGAAAAACAAACGTGATGAGGAAAATACTGTTATTCGCAACAAATCTTGTCTTGTAGCTAAGGGATATGCTCAAAAGGAAGGAATTGATTTTGAAGAGTCATTTGCACCAGTTACTCGGTTGGAGGCCGTCCGGTTGTTCATTGCGTACGCTGCACACAAATCATTTACCGTATACCAGATGGACGTCAAAACAGCATTTCTTTACGGACCTCTAAAGGAAGTGTACGTAAACCAACCAGATGGATTTGTTGACCCATATCATCCTGACCAAGTTTACCGTCTCAAGAAAGCATTATATGGTCTCAAACAAGCACCAAGAGCGTGGTATGATGAACTCTTCAATTTCCTGGTATCCAAAGGATTCTCAAAAGGTTCTATTGATCCAACTCTGTTCATAACTAAACATGAGGAAGGCATATTGCTTGTGCAAATTTACGTTGATGACATTATTTTTGGTTCTACGAACCCAAAACTTTCAAAACGATTTAAAAAAAGGGGATTGGTGGATCTGAATTCCTAAAAAGAATTTTAGCTCCCCCATCATAGACATATCAAACTTGTTGTGCAAGAGATAAACCAAGCTAAGTATGCTCAAGAGATACTTAAAATGCATGGTATGACCTCGTGTGATAGTATACACCAATAGATACAAAACACCTTGATGCTGATTTGAGTGGTACTCCGGTCGACCAAACGAAATATCGTAGTATGGTCGGAGCACTCATGTACTTAACAGCAAGTAGACCAGATATCAGGACTGCACTTCAATGTCTTTAGCAGAAGCCGAGTAAGTGTCTTTATCTGCGTGTTGCGCACAAGTTCTATGGTTAAGAACTCAGCTCACAGATTATGGCTTCCACTTTGATAAAATACCTATGTATTGTGACTCAAAGGAAGCCATAGCCATCTTGTGCAATCCAGTCCAGCATTCCCGTACCAAGCACATTGATGTCAGATATCTATTCTCTCTTTATTTTTGATTTATAAAAATTTTGAAAAAGAAAATAGAAAAATATAAAACCTAGAAAAACAAAATATA